>CAUYQV010020042.1:0-22298 GCA_963574575.1 Galagoides demidoff | reverse complement strand
CCAAAAAAAAAAAAAAACAATTCCAACCGGATAAAGTTAAAAAGCTTTTGCACAACTAATGACACAATAAACAAAGCAAATAGACAACCTTCAGAATGGGAGAAGATATTCATGAGTTACGAATCTGACAAAGGACTAATAACCAGAATCTATGAAGAAGTCAGACAAAATGAGAAAAGAGCTACTCCATTAGTCATTGGGTAAGGGACGTGAATAGTACATACGAATGGGCAAAAAACACATGAAAACATGCTCATCTTCCCTAATCATCAGAGAAATATAAATCAAAACCACTTGGAGATATCACCTAATCCCAATGAGAACAGCCTATACCACAAGATCCCAAAGTTGCAGTTGCTTGTGTGAGTATGGAGAGAGGGAACACATAGGCACTGTTGCTGGGATTGCAAGCTAACATAGCCTTTTTGGAAAGATGTGGAGACTCCTAGAAGAGCTAAAAGAAGACCTTCCATTTGATTCTGCAGTCCCATTACTAGGTATCTACTCAGAAGAAAATAAGTCATTTTATTCTAAGAATATTTACTCTTGAATGTTTATAGCAGCTCAATTCACAATCACAAAGATGTGGACACAACCCAAGTGCCCATGAATACTTGAGTGGATTAATAAACTATGGTATATGTTTACAGTGGAATACTATACAGCAGATTTAGAGAGTATTCATTCCCTAAGTATCTCAAGAATGGAAAAGCAAGCATCCTATGTACTCAGTACTATCTTGAAACTAGTAGATTAACAAGATTTCTCTTGTGTAGTAGGCCCACACAAGAGAAAAACAAATTCAAGAAGGAGTAGAAGGAGATTAAGTTCCCACCTAACAAGTATAATGTTGGGATATATGGCACACTTCATGGGTGAAGGACTCAACTGCATCTCAGACTTTACCTTACAAATATAAACAATATAACTGAATTGTAGGTACCCTTACATTAATCTGAAAGATTTTTTATAAATTTCAAGAAAAAAAATTTTTTTTCACTTGAGAGGTAACCAAATATTACCTGGCTTTAATTTTAGAGATTGGAAATACTTCCTGTTATTACCTTAGTAATTGTTGCCTTGTGTAACTGCCATTTAAAAATGATACATAGTAGTTCCTCCATATTCTTGGGGAGTATATTCTAGGACCCCCAGTAGATTCTTGAAACCCTGGTTAGTGCTGAACCCTATATATATTATGTTCTTTTGACCTAATAACCAACAGGGCCACTAAGTGACTGCTATATAGGCAAGTAGCATATACAATGTGAATACACTGGGTGATTCTTTGCAAGAGTTTATTATGTTATGAGTAGATTGTAGATTAGAATGGCTTACAATTTAATATTTATGTATTATTTATTTTTGGAATTTTCTGTTTAACGTATGTGGACCACGGTTGACCACATGTAACTGAAACCGTGGAAAGCATAAGCATAGATAGGGGCTACTGTATTTTAAAACCTCATTAAATGTCTGAAATACATATGTTTATTTAACTCAGGTTTATTAACCTATATCATGATTATGAAATGTTTTCAAAACAATATGTTATATATATGTGACTTTTGAAGTTAAATATATGCGTATTACTCAGGTTTGGGGGGCTTGTTTTTGGTGTGTGTGAATTTTTGAAACAGAGTCTTACTCTGCCACCCTTAGGGTGGAATGCAGTAATGCATTCATAGTTCACTGCAGCCTCAAACTCTTGGACTCAAGCAATCCTCCTCTTTTAGCCTCCATAGTAGCTAGGATTATAGGTGCATGCCACCACTCTGGGCTGATTTTGAAATTTGTTTTGTCAAGACTGGATCTTGTTATTTTCCCGTACTGGTCTCAAACTTTTGGCCTCAAGTGATCCTATGGCATCAGCCTACCAAAGTGCTGTGATTATTTATAGGTGTGAGCCACTGGGCCTGGCTTTACCCAGTTTTTGACATAGAGTATTGCTAGGGCTATTGAAGTACTTGTCATGTACCCGCTTGAACTTAGCTTTAAGTCACAGTTCATACAATTCTACTGCCTTTATATTAGGCCTTATTATGAAAACTTAAATCTAAATAGAATTATATGTTTTTTTGAGACAGAGTCTTACTTTGTTGGCTTCAGTAGAGTGCTATGGGGTTATAGCTCACAGTAACTTCAAACTCTTGGGTGGAAGCAGTCCTCTTGCTTTAGCCTCCCAAGTAGTTGGGACTATAGCCACCCACCACAATGCTCTTGCTTGGGCTGGTCTCCAACTCCTTAGCTCAGGCAGTCCACCGACCTCAGACTCCCAGAGTGCTAGGGTTACAGGCATGAGTCATCACACCTGGCCTTATAAAATTATAATTAAATGTAGTATTGGTTGTCCTTATCTAGAATTTTTTAATAGAAAACTGTAAGATGGGCTTGGCACTGCAGCACAGTGGTTACACCACCAGCCATATAAACCCAGGCTGGTGTGTTCGAACTTGGCCAGGACCAGTTAAACAACAGTGACAGCTGCAACCAAAAAATAGCCAGGCACTATGGCAGGCATCTGTAGTCCCAGCTACTTGGGAGGCTGAGGCAAGAGAATCACTTAAGCCCAAGAGTTTGAGGTTACAGTGAGCTATGACACCCCAGCATTCTACCCAGGGGCATAGACTCTGTCTCAAAAAAAAAAAAAAGAAAGGCAGGAAGAAAAAGAAAAGAAAAACTATAAGATGGATTCTGGTATTTTCAGTCAGAGTAAATATGATAAATTGACAGCCTTTCTCTTTCAGTTTTATGACAGTATGCAGCTGTGTCTTCTAGTTTACAAAATCATTTTTAAAGGTGTCACACTGAATCCAGGCTGCTGATTACTCAGAAGTTATGCAAATCATTTTTGACCCTTGAAAATGTCATCATCAAAATTCATATGTCTGGCAGCCATCTTTATTGCTCTTAATACTACTACTGTAGTATGTATAGAAACAATGTAGATGAGTTTACTAGTAGGAAAGTAATTTGTATATTTGTACATGTAATATACCATTTTGGCTTTATTTTTATTAGACATACATCATTTTTGTGCATTTTTGTAATACAGAATGTTTAGGTGCATTTTTATCTTAGGTATTATTGATATCTATTTTCTTTCATAAATATTCTTTTTTCTTCAACAGATTATTTTAGCTTGCTTTTTAAATTAAAAACTTTTTAAGAGATGGGGTCAGTCTTTGTTATCCAGGCTGGTCTCAACCTCCTGGCCCCAAGTGATGTTCCTTGCTCATCCTCCTGATTATTGGCATGAGCCACTGCACCTGGATTTCCCCAGTAAAACTTGGGGATATAATAACCATGGAGTGGGCAGTTTATCATCTATCTCCCTAGTTCCTTTAGTATTAGAAAACTAATCTTAACATATTTTATTTTATTATGAAGGAAACCAAGTTCATTATAAAAATTCAAGTAATGGAGAGTATATTAAGTTGAAATAGTTTTCCTTTCCACCCTTTAAGGAAGTAACATTCAATAGTTTGATACACGTTTTATTTATATTTAAATAATTTCTAGCTATAATTGACATTATTTATAATGTTCTAGGACTTCCTTGGGGTTTTTTTGGGGGGGAGTGTTTAATTTCACAGTGTCTTCACAGACATCTTTCTCTTATTATCTATAGAACTTCTGTCATTTCATTTAAAAGCTATTTACTCTTTCATTTTTGGAATGAAACCTAATTTATTTATCTAGTCCTCTATTGCTGGAAGTTTAGATTATTTTCATCATTTGGACAGATATTTTAGCTTTAAAATTTGTCACTAGTTAATATGCTTTTATCAAAATTAAAAGCTGTAGTTCAGTAGTGCTCATTAATTATAGGTCTTTGGGCAGCTGCCCTGGTCTTATGGTGTAGGATGAACATTCCATTTCCATTCCTTCTTTTTGGAATCTCTCCTCTTTCAACTCGCCATTCTTCACCTCCGTGTGCACCAGATGCCTCCCTTGTCCTTTATTGCTTCCACTTTTCTTTCCCACCCTTGCTTTTGGGTTCAGGTTAGAAGTGGGTGAGAGGAGAGGCTCATAATTATGTGTTCTGATGTAGAAATCCTCTGTTCTAGGGTAGAGAACCATCCTCTGGAAAAAAATGGCAAGGAATGAATCCTGAGATTTGTTCCTTCTTGGGCTACTTCTTGAGTTTGTGAGTTGAGTGGTTTTCCCCAGAGTTCTTAGCTCTATATTTTAAGCTTTATCGTTCACTCCAGCATACTACCGTTTTATTCCTGTACTCAGTTTAACTCTTGAATAATGATTCTCAAAGAATGTTTTTATCTTCACTGAAGTTCTGTAACCATGATTATGGAATTCTGCTGCCAAAGTATAATTCTTGCAATGTTTCTACAGTTTTGAGGGGAAACTGTTCAATGTAAAATTTTCAGTTTTCTCCCAGTGTTTCTTAAACATCTTGATGCTTGTTATGTCAGAAAAATACCTGAAGGAGAGAGAAATTATTTCTAGACAAACCTTGGAGAATTATGGCCCAAGATGGAAAATTCCAGATTTTGATTGGAGGTGGTGGTGGTGGTAATGTTGGTAAAGAAAAGAAAATGATTGAGAATTTACAGTGATAAAAGATTCCATTCACCCTTGCCTCAAACCATTATAATCCCCTTTTAAACCGTTACAGTCCCCTTTTATCTCACTCTACCATATCATTTGTTCTACCCCATCATCATCTTTTCATTGTTTTCCTGAATCTCTGGTCACTGGACTTACCATTCAGCTCATAAGAGCTCAAGGAGTCATTGTTTCCGCAGTGGTATTTGGAGAGGCAATATTGTCCTTGGCTGTATGCTAACAATATTATTGTTCTGGGTATACTGTAGAATAAATTGATTTTTCTGTGCTGACCTGGATATTTCATTGTTTCTGTGGAACATTCAAGCTTTTAAACATTGTTTTAGAAGATGTACGATGTGTAATTTTGTGGATTACAAGTATAAAATATTTTTCTTGGCTTTCAAGAATTTTTTCTTTCCTCTTCTTTGGATTTTAAGACAGAGCTGCACTATGTGCCAGGCTAGAGTTTTGTGCCATCAGCCCTCCTGGGCCTAAGTTATTCTTCTCTCTCTCTCCTCCCCACCCCCACCCCCTTCATCCACTCCTTTCTTTTCTTTCTTTCTTTCTTTTTCTTTTTTTTAAGTGGAGCCAGTGTCTTGCTCTTGAACTCCTGAGCTCAAAGGATGCTGCCACATTAGCCTCCCAGAGTGCTAGGATTACAGCTGTAAGCCACCAGTCACCACCCTGCCTTTCGGGATCTGAGTAATAACATTTGTTTGATATATTATTTTTATATAATAAACCCAAGTGAATATATATAACATATAATATATGTGCTTGGGTTTTACCAGTGAGAAGAAATCTAGGCCAGGCATGGTGGCTCGTGCCTGTAATCCTAGCACTCTGTGAGCCCAAGGCGAAGGGATCACTCTCAAGTTTAAGATAAGCCTGAACAAGAGTAAGACCCTATTTGTTACTAAAAATAGAAAAATTAGCCAGGCCTTGTGGTACTGTAGATTTGGCTCTTAGACTATAGTTGACCCCTGCTGGAGATAAACCTACCTCATTTCATGTGTAAGAAACCTTGAGGTCAAAGACATTAAGTAATTAATTTGTATAATTGATAAATGGTATTTAAAATTAGTTCTTTTTAAAAAAAATAGAGACAAGAATTTCACTCTTGTCCTCCCCGTGCGTGCCCCCCCCCACCCTTCCACCCCCACCCCAGCTAAAGTGCAGTGGCCATAGCTCACTGTAACCTGGAACTCCTGGTCTCAAATAATCCTCCTGAGTAGCTGGGACTACAGGTATATGCCACCACTCCCTACTAATTTTTGTATTTTTTTGTAGAAAGAAGGTCTTGCTGTGTTGCTCAGGCTGGGCTCAATTGAGGATCCACCCACCTTGGTCTTCTGAAGTAGAATTACAGGTGTTAGCACTGCACTTGCCCCACACTTTTAATATAAGAAAAAGGGTTTTTTTGGTGGGGGGCCAGGCACAGTGGCTTACACCTGTAATCCTAGCACTCTGGGGGGGGGGTCAAGGCAGGTGGTCAAGACCATTAGTGGTCTTCACTAATGTGAGACCCCGTCTCCAAAAATAGGCATTGTGGTGGGTGTCTTTATTCTCAGCTACTAGGGAGGCTAAGGCAAGAAAATTACTTGAGCCCAAGAGTTAGAGGTTGCTGTGAGCTTTGACACCACTGCACTCTATCGAGGGTAAAAAAGTGAGACTCTGTCTCAAAAACAAACAAAAAAAATTTTTTTCTTTTAAATGTGCCTGCCTATCTTCTGTATAAAGAAGATGTAAATATGTTTGTGAAAGAAAACCATTGTTTGGTAGGGCAAATTTTTACTCTTTTGGGGCCCACAGTTAAGAAGACTTAATATTTTATTATTTGTGTTTAATCCTATTTTGCTAGGTTTATCCAGTAGTTAATGGATACATGTGATATACCAGCTTCTCCCCAGTAATGTTGATTCAAAATATTTCATGAGAACAATCTATTTTTTTTAAAGTAGATGGTTCAAAGAAAAAAAAAGTAGATGGTTCACCTTTTGGATCTTATTTCCCTTACCTTGAAAAACATTGCAGGGTGAGCAGATTATGTTGCTTGTCTAGCAGCATTTGAAACCAGTTTTCAGCATTTGTTTTCTGAGTTAATTTCTGATCTAATAATGTAATAGGATAGCACACAATTACTAATTTGAGCTCTATGTTGAGAATAGTTAACTCATTGCTAGGGGATGCTGAGGAATTTTGATCTCTACACTAAACTTACTGAAATCCTGGGTATGACTTCTGCTTAGGACTTTTAAAATCTATTTCTCTAGAAGCCTGATGATATTTGCAGAATTCTGGTACTACAGATCATACTGTTTCTATAATATTTATACTTGAAAATTATTATGATGGTGGTGGGGATCTTGATGACATGACTATTACAATAAAGCCAGTATTATTTGATCGTTTACTTAATATCAAGGATTTTACCTCGGTTTAACTACCTTCATATACATTGCTTGCTTTCTTGTTACTATAGATCAATTCCATGTGTCTATGGAAGACCAGTCCTTCATGTGTGCACTAGATCTCATCCTGTACCTATTTAAAGTTATCACTCTGGCAGTTCTCTTCTGTTTTTCCCACAATGACAGCTTTTTACCTTTCCTTTACTGGATTACTGCCATTAGCATACAGTTTCACTTTATATATATATATGTGTGTGTGTGTATGTATATATATATAAATATATGAATATTCTATTCATTATATATGAATATTTATATAAATAAAATATATAAATATAATATTTATATATGTATATATTATATGTGTATATTTTATTCATTATATATGAATATTTTAAATATGAAAATATTCATATATAATGTATATGTGTGTGTATATATATATTTTTTAGAGATAGAGTCTCACTTTGTTGCCCTTGGTAGAGTGCTGTGGTGTCATAGCTCATAGCAACCTCCAGCTCCTGGGCTTAGGTGATTCTCTTGCCTTAGCCTCCCAGGCTAGGACCACAGGCACCTGCCACAAGCCTGGCTATTTTTTTGTTACAATTTGGCTGGGGCCAGATTTGAACCTGCCACCTTCAGTATATGGGGCCAGCACCCTACTCACTGAGCCACAGATGTGGCTCACACTTTGTATTTTTTAAAAAGGTTTTTTCTGTCTCCATATTTTTATCTAGCTATAGCCCTATTTTCTGCTTCCCTTTTATAGGAATACTTTTTTTAAAAAAGACATTATACTGTCTTTATCTTTTTTCTTCTTTTTCATTATAGAATTCACCCAAATCAGACTGCATAGCATCCACCTACTCTGCCCAAAGGACTTTTGCCAAGGTTGCTAGTGATTTCTACTTTGGCAAATCTTAGTTGACCTCTTAGTACCATTTGACATAGTTAAACATCTTTCTCATCTTAACGATGTTCTTCACTTCACTTGGTTTTCCTTTTCATTTCCTTTGCAGTTTTTCCTCATTTCTGTTATCTCTAACAGAGATGGAATGCTCCAGAATGCTGCTTTTCTTTGTGTACTCGTTACCTGAGTTATCCAGTCTAGTCTAGTCTTTTGGTTTAAATGTTACTCATGTTCTCCTAATTTAAAAATGGATAACTGTGGCTCATGCTTATGCTCTGACTCCACATTTGTCTTTTTCTATCTGTTTGCTAATTGCTATTTGAAGCAATATCAAATAGATATTTTACATGTCTAAAATTGAATTTTGGATTTTTTGCCTGCAACTCCAGTTTTCCTCATCTTAGTAAATAGTGCCTCCATTCTTGCCTCTCCTCAGGCAAAAAACCTTCAGACTTTCCTTTGAGTCCTCTTTCTCTCATACCAACACTCAATTCTGTAGGCTCTCCCTTCAAATTATCTAGTGTTGACTCCTTCGCCCAACCTCTACTTGAAGTACTCTGATTTGGTAAGATTTATAACAATAGCCTAAGTTTTGAAAGTTAAAGATATTTCACTTGGAGTATAAGTAGTGAGAAGAAGATAATTTAAGGCAGATGGGCAGGATAGTGAAAAGTATGAACAAAGTTGAAAAGATTGGTATAGTCAGGGGATAGGAGTTAGGAGTAAGTTATAGCCAGAGCAAAGGTGTGGGATTTAAGAATGGTAGAAAATGTAGTTTGGAACCTGGATTCTTAGTTTTCAGGACTTATCTCTTAGGCTACTTGTTCTTAGCCTTTTCCCACCCAATATTAGGCCATTTGCCAATCCTTAATAGTAACTCTCTGGGGCAATGGTTCTCTGTAAGTAAGGAGAAGAATTAGACCATCCTTCACCTCTCAAGATGATCAGATATATTCTCTACTTTGCTTGACCAAACCTATTTACATTCGCAAACCCTTGTGTTAGAGTCACTATTGCAGGTAGTGGGCCCCAGAATAATAATTTTTAAAAGCAACACTATAGCATGATATATATGTGTGTGTGTTTATGTTGTTTGGGCTCAAGCGGTCCTCCTACCACACTCTCCTGAGTAGCTTGGACTGCACGCTTATGCCACCACTTCTGGCTCACTGTGTTATGGTTTTGTTTTGTTTGAGATGGGATCTTCCTTTGTCTACCTGGCCTGGAGTGCAGTGGTGTGATCATAGCTTACTGTAGTCTTGAACTTTAACCTCAAGTGGTCCTCCTACCTATCAGCCTCTGGAATAGCTGGGACTAAAGGCATGCACCATTAGGCCCAACTTGAATTGTGTTTTAGGAATATAACTGGTGTAAAATCTGTAGGAGTAGGTATCTAGTTGTTTTCATTTTGAATGTGAATTTGTAAAGACATTTCATATTTGTGGGAATAATTTCTTTATCAATTTAGTAACTGGAGGATAGCTAGTGGAAAACAATGATTAAGAAGAATGTTTTTGCTTAATCTTTAGGGTTTGTCCCCAGACACAATGCCATTGATAGTCCTGTAGTGTTTGACAATAACTGAGTGCCTCTTTTCATTTTTTTCTAATTCTTTAGGAACGCCTTTTTACCCAAGTCAGCCAGTATATCAGTCAGCACCTATCATAGTGCCTACGCAGCAACAGCCCCCTCCAGCCAAGAGAGAGAAAAAAACTGTAAGAGATTTTTATTAATTTTTTTATTTTAAATTAGAAAGTCTGTTCACTTACCAAATAAATTTACCCAATTATTATTTATCTCAGTTCATGAATAACTGTCATTTTTTTCTTCTTCCTTTGCATTCCTACCACAAGACCTCGAGGAGTTTTAGGAACATATAACTAGAAGTTGTACATTCCATTTGCATAATATCAAACTTCACTATTCACTGAGCTGGTTGTACTACTTGAAAACATGCATGCCAGCTTTGTAAGTGGGCGGGTTTAACATGCCAAGGTCTCACTCAGTGAGAGGAATTTGAGCTCAGTTCTCATGTACTGTCTCTCCCTTAACACCAGTCCTGATTGGCTCTCCGTTCAAGTATAAGCTGACAAAAGAAGGTAAAAGCAAAGAGAAAAATGAGCTACAGTATTAAGGATGGGAAGAAAAATCCCTTCTGCAGAATAGATATATTTTAAAAAACAAAGTAGAATTTAGAAAACGTATCCTCTGTTTTAAATAAGTTTATAGGGGCTTTGCCTATAATTAGAGTGTAGTAATATAAAATTAAAATTGCAGAACATTTTATAGAAGAGTGGCTTGTGATCTCTTATCTGTCAAAACACACAAAACAGGTGGTATTTTAGTCAAGAGAGACTCCCGCTGACTCCCACTCACACAGATAAGATAGGTGAGAGTGACATTATAGCAATACTCTTGAAGTACTCTAATGTAATAAAAATTAATGAGGTTCAAAACTAGTACTTTATTATTAGAAACAAGTTACTTGTGCACATGTCATAATAAACAGGATATGTCAGTGTACTAACACTGGTCTTTGGAAATGTTGAATTATGGCAGAAGTTAGAGAACAACACTCTATTGTAATAGTAAATAAGATACTATGAAAATCGAAGACGGCAGTAATAGATGTTACTGAAGAAGAAAGTAGAAAAAATGAATCTGGCTTGGCGCCTGTAACTCAAACGGCTAAGGTGCCAGCCACACATACCAGAGATGGTGGGTTTGAATCCAGCCCAGGCCCATCAAACAACAATGACAAATACTACCAAAAAATAGCCGGGCATTGTGGCAGGCACCTCTAGTCCCAGCTACTTGGGAGGCTGAGGCAAGAGAATCGCTTAAGCCCAGGAATTGGAGGTTGCTGTGAGCTGTGATGCCCTGGCACTCTACCCAGGGTGATGGCTTGAGGCTCTGTCTCAAAAAAAAAAAGGAAAAAGAAAAAATGAATCTAAGCTATCCTTAAAACTGTATTAGAAATATTTCCATACCTGCAAAGAATAGCTGGTATTAGAAATCTTAATTGAAGAACTATTCCCCTAAAAGCTTTTAGATCTAGGTGATTGTATTAGTGAATTTCTTGGTCTTCTCAAGCTACCTTGATTAAGGTGTAGTGATAATAAATAGCAGGGGACCTTTCATGTCTCACTTCGGAGTGCCTAGACCTAGGTACTCCATCTCTAATACAGTACCATCCCCACTGATATCTGTTGGCCTAAGTAGCCTTTAAAATAAATAAGTCCATACCCACAGTTGTGCATATTTTTCACTTGCCAGTATTATCTTGATGATAATTCTTTTTACTGACTGTGTGGTATTTAATTGTAAATATGTAAGAATTTTTGAACTATTCTGTTCTTGATTGGCTTTTAGGATCTTTCTTTGTTGTAAAAAACACTATTGCAGTGAGCATCCTTATATACATATGTAAGGTTGTTTGCAGGATAAATTCCTGTTCCTAAGTATATTTTCATTTTGTTAGATAACCTCAGGGAACCATTTAGGGCATTTTAAACTTTGTTTTACACAGTAACTCCCGTAATAAAACTATTTTATGAAACTTGTCTTATAATAAGCATTGTAAATAAAATCAATCTGATAATTCATACAAAACAAACATCAGTAAATCTAGAAATCCAATCAACTACAATTCATTTAGCTTGTTATTCATGATTAGTTAATGTTAAAGCTAATGGCCTAAATTTCTTTGACCCCATATGGATCTGTGATTGGCATAAAGTCAAAGTAGTGATTCTTATTACCTTTGATATTTGACAGGTCTCCCATTTCACCTTTAACTCTCTTCAGTATGCCTATAAATCTGCAACAGACAGATCTGTATGTATGCTATTTTCTTTAACGTTGTAGATAAGAATTCGAGATCCAAACCAGGGAGGTAAAGACATAACAGAGGAGATTATGTCTGGAGGTGGCAGCAGAAATCCTACTCCACCCATTGGGAGACCTACATCCACACCAACTCCTCCTCAGGTAAGCCAGAGTGAGCTATGATGGATGAAGATGTTTATTTGTTCACTAACTTCTACTGATCTCTTCTTTTTTTCTAATAGCCACTTTCTGTACTTTCCATTTTCATCATTTGTCTCATAGCCTAAATGATATTTAAACAGACATGTTGTTTCTCTTTGCAAATTATTATAACTTCAAATTTTTACTGGTAATAAATATTCTATGTATTGGCGTCACATTCAGAGCACAGCTGCTGCCACTCTTCCTAAAGAGCTATTGCATATTACCAAAAGGAGCTGTATTCCTATGGAAACCTCTTTATTAAATGAATATTTTATGTTTTTACCATTGAACCTTTAGAATTAAATGCTGCACTCTTTGTTAATGCTAATATTAAGATTGAAAATTTAAATATTTTTACCAAGTAGCGTTGCGTGAGATGATTGCCTGTTGCCTGTGTTATGGAAAGCATATTAGGATGTGTAACAGGTGTACTTGTTACCTTTTAGAACTATATAAATGAGCTTCTTAAGTGAAGAGTGTCTTCTTTAATTAGTCATCTCTCAGTTTCCTTAGGTTCAAAGATACCACCTCCATTCCTTTGAATAACAAAATCTAAAGATGCTGAAGACTCTCCTATGCAGTGGCACAGAATTTACAATATGATTTATGCACATCTTCCCATATACTTTAAATCATCCGTGGATTACTTATAATACTGAACTGTTATAGATGTTATGCAATATTTTTTATTGTTTTTTTTTTTTAAGTTTCTTCTAAATATTTTTGAAGTGAGATTGGTTTAATATTTGGAAGCACAGCACAACCTATGGATATGAAGGGTCTCTTGTATTTACAAAGGTTATTAGTAAGTTCTGTCAGGTATGTGCCTTTTTGTTCCTGAAGAAGAATGTTATCATAGTCTCCTAAGAGTTCACTTTCTTCCTTTTAGAAATCAAGACATTCTAGAAGGAGCTAGAGTTTAGTAAACTGTAACAGAGATTAGAATTCCACAGATCTGACAGGATTTTTATTTCATTACTGGGTCACATTAAATTTTGGTGTTTAGGCGGTTGGGGTTTGTTAACCAGGCCTAGGCGAGATTCCAACCTGCCACCCCCAGTGCACAGGGCAGGCACTCTAACCTCTAACTTATGGGTGCCCAGCTTAAATTTTGATGTCAGAAACAAGTGATTTTTATTATTTTTTTGAGACAGAGTCTCACTTCGTCGATCCCAGTTAGAGTGCCTTGGTGTTATAGCTCACAGCAACCTCAGACTGCTGGGCTGGGCTCAAGCAATTCTCTTGCCCCAGCCTCCTAAATAACTAGGAGTACCACAATGCCTGGCTACTTTTTTTAGAGGTGGGGATCTGACTCTTGCTCAGGCTGGTCTCAAACCTGTGAGCTCAGGCAATTTGCCTATCTTGGTCGGTATGAGACACTGTGCCCAGCCTGTAAGTGATTTTTAGATCTTAAAAATTGTCTAAAGTGAAGCTAGGGGTATTGACATGAGCCTGTAGTCCTAGCTGCTCAGGAGGCTGACAGGAGGATCACTTGAGCCTAGTTTAGGCAAAATAGTGAGAACCTGTATCTAAAATAATTTTTCTAACATGAGAGGCTAGTTTATATAAACAGATAAAAGCAAGGTTACTAAGGAGAAGAGGACATCTTTTTTTCTTTTATAAATGGATGGTGAGGGTTTCCTCAGAGCCCATTTTATAAACAAGTGATATAGATGGTCAAATATAAGGCATTTCAGAATGATGGACTATTTACTGACTGTAGTAGTATAGGGTAAAACAAAATAGTTCTTAAAAGCTGGGCATGGTGGCCCTTGCCACTAATCCCCGCACTTTGGGAAGATGAGGTGGGAAGATTGGTTGAAATCAGGAGTTCAAGACCAGCGTGGCAACATAACGAGACTCCATCTACACAAAATATTTTATTTATTTATTATTTATTTTTTTTGAGACAGAGTCCCACTATGTTGCCCTCAGTAGAGTGCTGTAGTGTCACAGCTCACAGCAACCTCAAACTCTTGAGATTAATCAATTCTCTTGCCTCACCTTCCCAAGTAGCTGGGACTATAGGTGCCTGCCATAGCACCTGGCTATTTTTTGTTACAGTTGTCATTGTTGTTTTAGCTGGCTCTGAGCAAGTTCGAACCCACCAACTTTGGGTGTATGAGGCTGCGTGGAGTCCTTAGGTAGTTTTTCTACGTAAGAGATCATGTCATAAGCAAATAGAGACAATTTTACTACTTCTTTTCCAATTAGAAAGCCTTTTATTTACTCTTCTTGCTTAATTTCTTTGGATAGGGCTACCAGTACTTTGTTGAAAAGAAGTGGTGGGCCTGGGCGCAGTGGCTCATGCCTCTGTCATCCTTGTACTCTGGGAGGCCAAAGTGGGTCAGGAATTTTAGACCAGTTCAAGCACAAGTGACACCCCTGGCTCTAAAGAAAACAGCCAGGCGTTGTGATAGGTACCTGTAGTCCCAGCTACTTGGGAAGCTGAGGCAAGAGGATCCCTTGAGCCCAAGAGTTTGAGATTGCTGTGAACTAAGACACCATTCTACCAAGGGTGACCAAGTGAGAGTCTTGTCTCAAAAAAAAAAAAAAAAGTAAAAACTAGTCAGTTGAGGTGGTGGGCACCGAGTAGTCCAACCTACTCGGGAGGCTGAGGCAGGAAGATCATCTGAACCTAGATATTGGAGGTTGCAGTGAGCTACCATCTAACTACATGCACTCCAGTATGGGTGGCAGAGCAAGACCTCTTTCTTTCTTCCTTAGCTCTCTCCCTCCCCCTCCTCTTCCCCTCTCCTTTCCCTCTCTTTCTTTCTCTCACTTTTCTTCCCTCCCTCCCTTCCTTCCTTACTTTCTTCCTTCCTGATGGATTTAGAGCCCCTTAAAACTCTGTGAATTTGAGAAAGCCTAAAATTTGGTTCTTTGTTGTACAGACATGTTTTCTAAAGGAAGTGATCTTTGGCTGACTTTTATCTCAGTCTTTTATTGTCCATATGAGTACATGTACCCATCTAGATATGTGAGTTGTAAGGAGATATTAAGGATTGGTATAGAATTCTTCACCATTCCTCATTATTCACTCAGGGACACTCTAAAGTTGGGTTGATTAACCTTTTGACTATAGAGAGCTCAGAAATAAAATGTGCCAAATGAGGCGTGCAGTGACTTCAAAAACCATTATGATAGATGGTAGGCTGCTGAATGTTCTTTTTTTGTTTGTTTTGTTTTGTTTTGCTTTTTTAATTGTTGGGGATTCATTGAGGGTACAAGAAACCAGGTTATGCTGATTGCATGTTAGGTAAGGTTCCTCTTACGATCATGTCTTGCCCCCAAAAGGTGTGGCACACACCAAGAGCCCACTCCCATCCTTCCTTCCCTCTCTCTGCTCTTCCTTTCCCCACTGCTCTCTCCTTTCTCTCTCTGCTCTCCCCTTCCCCCACACCCACCGTGTCATTAATTGTTCTTACATCAAAATTGAGTACATAGGATTCATGCTTCTCCGTTCTTGTGATGCTTTACTAAAAATAATGTGTTCCACTTCCATCCAGGCTAATACGAAGGCTGTAGAGTTCATTTTTTTTAAAGGCTGGAAAGTGTTCCATGGTATACGTATACCACAGCTTGTTAATCCATTCCTGGGTTGGTGGGCATTTAGGCTGTTTCCACATTTTGGCGATTGTAAATTGAGCTGCAAAAAACTGTCTAGTGCAAGTGTCCTTAGCATAAAAGGGTTTTTTTCCTTCTGGGTAGATGCCCAGTAATGGGATTGCAGGATCAAATGGGAGGTCTAGCTTGAGTTCTTTGAGGGCTCTCCATACTTCCTTCCAAAAAAGGTGTATTAGTTTGCAGTTCCACCAGCAGTGTAAAAGTGTTCCCTCCTCTCCACATCCATGCCAGCATCTGTAGTTTTGAGATTTTGTGATGTGGGCCATTCTTGCTGGGGTTAGATTGTATCTCAGGGTGGTTTTGATTTGCATTTCTCTAATAATTAGGGATGATGAGCATTTTTCATATGTTTGTTAGCCATTTGTCTGCCTTCTTTAGAGAAGGTACTATACATATTTCTTGCCCATTGACATATGGGATTGTTGGCTTTTTTCACGTGGATTAATTTGAGTTCTCTATAGATCCTAGTTATCAAGCTTTTGTCTGATTCAAAATATACAAATATTCTTTCCCATTGTGTAAGTTGTCTGTTTGCTTTGGTTGTTGTCTCCTTAGCTGTATGGACGCTTTTCGGTTTAATTAAGTCCCATTTGTTTATTTTTGTTGTTGTTGCAATTACCACAGCAGTCATCTTTATGAAGTCTTTCCCCAGGCCAATATCTTCCAGTGTTTTTCCTATGCTTTCTTTGAGGATTTTTACTATTTCATGCCTTAAATTTAAGTCCTTTATCCATCTTGAATCCATTTTTGTGGGTGGAGAAAGGTTTGGGTCCAGTTTGTCTTTTACGTGTGGATATCCAGTTCTCCCAGCACCATTTATTGAACAGGGAGTCTTTTCCCCAAGGTATGTTCTTGTTTGGTTTATCAAAGATTAGGTGGTTCTAAGATATTAGTTTCATTTTTTGGTTCTCTGTTCAATTCCAAATGTCTATGTCTCTATTATTGTGCCAGTACCGTGCTGTCTTGACTAGTATGGCTTTGTAGTACAGCCTAAAATCTGGTATGGTGATGCCCCCAGCTTTGTTGTTATTACTAAGAATTGCCTTAGCTATATGGGTTTTTTTTTTTTTTTGGTTCCATATAAAATGCAGGATCATTTTTTCCAAAACTTGAAAGTACAATGTTGGTATTTTAATAGGGATGGCGTTGAATAGGTAGATTGCTTTGGGCATTTTAACAATGTTGATTCTTCCCAGCTGAAGAGCATGGTATATTCTTCCATTTGTTAATATCCTCTGCTATTTCCTTTCTTAGGGTTTCATAATTTTCTTTATAGAGGTCCTTCACCTCCTTTGTTAGGTATATTTGTAGGTATTTCATTTTCTTTTTTTTTTGAGACGGAGCCTCAAGCTATCCCCCTGTGTAGAGTGCTATGGCATCACAGCTCACAGCAACCTCCAACTCCTGGGCTCAAGCAAGTCTCCTACCTCCGCCTCCCAAGTAGCTGGGACCACAGGCGCCCGCCACAACGCCCAGCCATTTTTTGGTTGCAGCCATCATTGTTGTTTGGCCGGCCGGGCTGGGGATTCGAACCCGCTACCTTAGGTGTACGTGGCTGGCACCTTAGCCGATTGAGCCACAGGCGCCGAGCCAGGTATTTCATTTTCTATGAAGCTATAGTGAAGGGAGTTGTGTCCTTAATTAGGATATTATTGGCGTATACAAAGGCAACTGACTTGTGGACATAGATTTTTCTATCCTGAGACATTACTGAATTTTTTGATGACTTCCAGGAGTCTTGTGGTTGAGTCTTTGGGGTTCTCTAAGTATAAGATCATATCGTCAGCAAAGAGGGAGAATTTGACCTCCTCTACTCCCATTTGGATGCCCTTTATTTCCCTGTCTTGTCTAATTGTATTACCTAGAACTTCTAGCACTGTGTTGGATAGTAATGGTGACAGAGGACAGCCTTGTCTGGTTCCAGTTCCAAGAGGAAAAGCTTTCAGTTTTACTTCATTCAATAAAATATTAGCTGTGGGTTTATCATAGATAGCTTTGATCAGTTTCAGAAATGTGCCATGTATCCCTATACTCTTCAGTGTGCTAATTAGAAAAGAATGCTGAATTTTATCAAATGCTTTTTCTGCATCTATTGAGAGGATCATATGGTCTTTGTTTCTGTTTCTGTTAATACGGTGGATAATGTTTATGGACTTGCCTATGTTAAACCAGCCTTGCATCCCTGGGATGAAGCATACTTGATCATGATGTATGACTTTTTTGATGATAAGCTGTAATCTGTTGGCAAGGATTTTGTTGAGAATTTTTGCATGTATATTCATTAGTGAAATTGGTATGAAATTCCCCTTTTTAGTTGGGTCTTTCCTGGATTTGGTATCAGGGTGACGTTTGCTTCAGAGAATGTGTTGGGGAAGATTCCTTCCTCCTCAATTTTTTGGAATAATTTCTGCAGTATGAGAATAAGCTCTTCCTTGAAGGTTTGATAGAATTCCTGGTGTGAAGCCATCCGGACCAGGGCATTTTTTTGTTGGAAGATTTTTTATTGTTTCTTTGATCTCAGTGCTTGAAATTGGTCTGTTTAGGAGCTCTATTTCTTCCTAGCTAAGTCTAGGGAGAGGGTGTGATTCCAAATATTGATCCATTTCCTTCACATTGTCAAATTTCTGGGCATAGAGTTTCTGATAGTATTCAGAGATGGTATCTATCTCTGTGGCATCAGTCGTTATTTCCCCTTTATCATTTCTGAGTGAGGTTACTAGATATTTTACTTTTCTATTTCTAGTTAGTCTGGCCAAAGGTTTATTATCTATTTTATTTATTTTTTCAAAAAGCAACTCCTTATTTCATTAATTTTCTGAACTATTCTTTTGTCTTCAATTTCATTGATCTCTGATTTAATTTTGTATATTTCTTATCTTCTGCTGGGTTTAGGTTTAGATTGTTCCTTTTCCAATTCCATTAGATGACTTGTGAGTTTGTTAATGCACTCTCTTTCTGTTTTTCGAATGTAGGCACCTAAAGCGATAAATTTACCTCTCAAAACTGCTTTTGCAGTCAGTATCCCACAGGTTTTGGTAGCTTGTGTCTTCATTATTGTGCTCAAGGAAGTTAATGATTTCCTCTTTTATTTCTTCCTGCCCCCAACTGTCATTCAGCAGAAGATTGTTTAATTTCCATGCCTTTGTGTGGGGCTGAACGTTTTTTGTTAGAGTTGAATTCCTCCTTTAGTGCCTGTGGTCTGAGAGTGTTCTATATGCATCTGTCAAGCACAGTTGTTCTAGGATCTCTTTAAGTCCCTTATGTCTTTGTTTAATTGCTGTTTAGAGGATCTGTCCAGCTCTGTGAGAGGAGTGTTAAAGTCTCCTGTTATTATGGTGTTATAGGGTATCATATTGCTCAGACTGAGTAAGGTCTATTTCAAGAATTTGGGAGCATTTAAATTGGGTGCATAAATATTTAGAATTGAAACGTCTTGTTGTTGTATTTTTCCCTTGACCAATGTAAAGTGACCATCTTTGTCTTTTTTGATTTTAGTTGCTTTAAATCCACTTACATCTGCAATAAGATTGCAATTCCTCTTTTCTTCTGAATTCCGTTTGCCTGAAAAATTGTCTTCCAATCCTTAACTCAGAGTTTGAATTTTTCTTTTGAAGCTAGGTATATTTCTTGCTGATAGCAAATGGATGGCTTGTGTTTTTTAATCCAGTCAGCCAACCCGTGCCTCTTCAGTGGGGAATTCAAGCCATTGACATTTATTGAGATAATTGATAAGTGTGGTAGTGTTCTATTCATCTTATTTTGTGAGAGCTTTGCTTAGTTGTATCTTTTGCATCACTGTGGAAGTTAGGTTCTGTCCTTTAATTTCTGAGTTCTTACTTTGCTGTTGGTCCATTGTGATGGTCAGCTTGTAGAAAAGGTTGAAGTATTTCCTGTAGAGCTGATCTTGTGGCGAATTTCCTCAGTGTTTGTATATCAGTAAATGATTTGATTTCTCCATCAATTTTAAAGCTTAGCTTAGCAGGATATAGAATTCTAGGCTGGAAATTATTCTGTTTAAGTAGATTAAAGGTAGATTACCACTGTCTTCTTGCTTGGGAGGTTTCATTAGAGAAGTCTGCAGTCAGCCTGATGGATTTGCTCCTATAGGTCAACCAGCACTTACTCCTAGCAGCTTGTAGAATTTTTCCTTTTGTCTTGACTTTGGACAGGTTCATCACAGTATGTCTTAGAGAAGCTCAGTTATCGGACTCAGATCTGGGATCCGATATCTCTCTGAAAGGAGTGTGTCAGAATCTTACATGATATTTGGGAAATTTTCATTTATAATATTCTCTAGTATGGCTTCCATTCCCCTGGGGCATTCTTCTTCCCCTTCTTGGATACCTATAACTCGTATGTTTGAATGCTTCATATAGGCCCACAATTCAGACAGTGAATGTTCTGCTTTTTCATCTCTTCTTTTCTTGCCTCTTTAACTATCTGAGTTATCTCAAGAGCTTTGTCCTCTACCTCTGAGAGATTCTTTTTTCTGCATGGTCTAATCTGTTGTTGATACTTTCTGTTGCATCTTTAAGTTCCCTAATTGATTGCTTCAGTTCCTTCAACCCTGCTATATCCTTTCTATATTCTTCATATCCTTCATCTCTTATTTGATTATGTTTTTGGATTTCCTTTTGGTTGTTTTCCACTTTATCAGCAGTTTCCTTCATTGTTTCCATCATTTTCTTCATTGTTCTCATCATCTGTATTCTAAATTCCCTTTCTGTCATTGCTAACATTTATTTATAGGTGGAATCCTCTGTAGCAGCTACCTCACGGTCCCTTGGGGCAGTTGCTCTAGACTGGTTTTTCATGTTCATCAGGATTTTTCTTTCTTTCTTTTTTTTTTTTTTTTGAGACAGAACCTCAAGCTGTCCCCCTGGGTAGAGTGCCATGGCATCACAGCTCATAGCAACCTCCAACTCCTGGGCTCAAGCCAGTCTCCTGCCTCAGCCTCCCAAGTAGCTGGGACCACAGGCACCCGCCACAACACCCGCTATTTTTTGGTTGCAGCCATTATTGTTGTTTGGCGGGCCTGGGCTGGATTCAAACCCACCACCTTAGGTATATGTGGCTGACGCCTTAGCCGCGTGAGCCACAGGCACCGAGCCTTCATTAGGATTTTTCTGCTGATTCTTCCTCATGAGTGATTTCTTTTATCTGTTCCCTTCCCCTAATTTTCCTTTCATTTTTTCTAGTTCTTTAAGTTACTGTGCCTCTGGACTAGGGCTTTGATGAGTGATGGGAAGACTGAAGAGGAAGAAAGGAAAAAAGAAAGAAAAGAAAAAAGAGAAAGGAAAGGGGGTGGGTAAAAGGGAATATTGACAAAAAGAAGAGAGGCACAGAAAGAGGGAGACAGGAGAAATATAAGTGTACAGCAGGGTACTTTGACCCAAACTTAAAACCCCCCCAACCTCTGAGGGTCCCAGGGTGGGTGGTTCCCTTGAGGTCAGCAGCTCTTTGCTAGCCTCTTTGGACACAGTACCTGACTTCCACCAAGTAGAGAGGAAAGACAGAAATGCTATAAATCAAACCAAATCAAGCAAACAGGAAACTGTACGGGATAAAAATTGAGGGGGGGGGAAACAAATAATAGGGGTAGAAGCACTAGCAAAAATGAAGTTCTAATTGTTAAAAAAGGCATCAATGAAAAATTACATTTAAACTAGAAAAATGAAGAAAAAAAGAAAAGAAAAATCTATAGGGAAAATGTTGAAATTAAAAAGAAAAACAAGAAAAAAACCTGAAAACAAAGTAGTATAAATATCTTGCTGAATTATTGTCTGGGCAGCAGGTGGCCTTCTGGGGTATGAGATGTTAATCACAGTGCTGATAATGGCTGTACAAGATGGAGACTGGAGACCCCTGCTGATTTCTCAAACCCCACAGGGTGGAGAGCCTAAATCTCTCCTCAGCCCACTTAAAAGGCACTTTAAATTGGTAACCTTGGCCAAGGAGAAGCTTCCTTAGGAAAGCACTTGTCTCTGGGATCACTTCTGAAGTGGTAGTCCACTTACCCAGTGTGCCAAAACTGGTCTCACTCTATGCTCCTGAGAGCCCAGGCTGTAAGGCATCTTAGTCCTCGCTTTTAGGCTTTCAGTCATTAGATTACTTGCCCCTACCCATCCTTGCTCTATGATCCTGAGGGCAGAGCTTGCTGGGGCAGTTCTCCCACAATGGCTCCACGGGGCCCACAGCCAAACACTATTAGCTCCTTCTGGCTCAGTCTCGGACCTGAGACAACACTTAAAGTCCTCTGCACTCTTGCCCAGGTTCTCCCAAGGTAGTTCAACTGAGTGCCAAGTCCAAAAGAAACCAAAACAGTTCACAGGTAAGGCCTTTCCAGTTTGCAGTCTCACTGCTGCTGTACTTAGAGCTGCTGGCGGGATTAGACTGAATAAACATATGCAAACACTTGCCAGTTCTCCACTGCTTTTGTCCTCATGGGGTTCAGAAGTCTCTTGCTGACTCCCTATGTCTCAAAAGGGATGTTTCTGGGCAGATCCCACCAGCCAGAGATGCCTAGAGTCTTCTCTCCTCAGACTCACTGTGCCCAGTTGCAAGGAAGCTGTTACTCCTGTTCTTTGTTTTTTTATTTTTTATTTTTTTGGAGACGGAGGCTCAAGCTATCCCCCTGGGTAGAGTGCCATGGCATCACAGCTCATAGCAACCTCCAACTCCTGGGCTCAAGCGAGTCTCCTGCCTCTGCCTCCCAAGTAGCTGGGACCACAGGCGCCCGCCACAACGCC
>CAUYQV010020039.1:0-28461 GCA_963574575.1 Galagoides demidoff | reverse complement strand
TGGAGAATGTGGGTTGTCTGTCCAAAGACCTTCATTCTGTCTTAGTAGCTTCAATACTGCTATACCTGGTCAGTGTAGTTCCCAGCTAAACTACAACTCCCAGCCTCCCTTGCAGCAGGTGAAGTCATGTGACTGAGCTCTGGCCAATGGGGAGCCAGCTCCATTTCTGAAGCTGCATGACCCTTTAATCATTGGGCAGAAAAATCATCTTCTAGTCTGAGAAGAACCAGGGTGACTCTGTCTTGCTTTCAGGGAGCAAATGCTCTATCCAGATCCAGTTAGTATAATGTATGAATCTTTGTCCTGTGGTCTTTGCATGCATGAAAAGGAAAAAAAAAAATGAGGAAACATTTAAATTTAAAATTTTGAGGGATGAGGAATCAGGGCATGCACAGAATTCCTGGGGGCCCTCAGAAAGCTTCTGCACCCTCCTTTATTTCATGATCAGGCACATAAAGGTGCCTTTTCAAATTTTTGATTCAAATTCCTCCTTGATTTTTTTTCTTCTGACACAGACATTTTTGTAAGTTATCTAAGTCCCCTTAAATTATCTCATCAGCACCCCCAGAAACTATGAGCTTTGTCCTCTCATGATAATTGCAAAAACTCAAGAGTTTTCTTTAATTTTTCGTGGAAGAATTCTGGCTTGAATTTCAGTAGGCATCGGGTTCCCCGGCACATGGAAGATTTTTTTGTTTTCTTCTGCTTTGGAAAGAGTCTCTCATCTCTCCCACACCCCCGGGATAAATTCACTTTAAAGTTAATATTTGGTGACCACTTTTACATTGGAGGGGGATTGGATTTACTCACGTCTTTATGTTTTGGCCAGCACTTTGAAATTCAGCTTGTAAGTTGCGGGGTTTGTTTGCTTTATTCCTGACTGCAGTAAAGCTTGTTCCTTTGGGAGAGTTTTCACGTCGTCCGTTATTTTATCCTCTTGAGTGTACATTGGCTTTCTTTTCCTTCCAGAAAGACCTGAAGGACTCATTTACCTTAACACATAAATTGGTTTCTTCAAAAGTGGTGATTTATTTCCTTGGAGGTCTCCAACTGGAGACGCCTTGGTCTTGAACCCCAAGGTTTCACCCTCTAGATGATCTTCTCCAAGAACAGAAGCCCCAGTCTGTGTCTTTGGCAAGCTTTTTCTCTCTCACTCTTTTTTTTTTTTTTGGTTAAATGGACTCAGTATTTCTTTGCATTGCTTGGCTTCTGTAAAAGTTTTATGCAATCCTGAAAATGGGACTTTTCCTCCTAACATCTTTTACTGTTGCCTGAAGTGGGGCAATCATTCTTCAATTCTTTTTTTTTTCTTGAGACAGAGTCTCACTATGTCACCCTGGGTAGAGTGCTGTGGTGTCACAGCTCACAGCAACCTCCAAATCCTGGGCTTAAGTGATTCTCTTGCCTCAGCCTCCCAAGTAGCTGGGACTACAAGGGCCTGCCACAATGCCTAGCTATTTTGTTGTTGTTTTTGCTGTTTTCATTGTTGTTTAGCTGGCCCAGGCTGGGTTCAAACCCACCACCATCGGTGTATGTGGCTGGCGCTGAAACCACTGTGCACCAGGCTCCGAGCCCATTCTTCAATTTTTAAGGCCTTTCTGCTCAAGCCATCGACAGGTGGCATGTTGAAAAGTCTTGTGAGATGGCTAACGGACGTCACTTATCATGTATTTCTTTTTTTTTCTTGAGACGGAGCCTCAAGCTATCCCCCTGGGTAGAGTGCCATGGCATCACAGCTCATAGCAACCTCCAACTCCTGGGCTCAAGCGAGTCTCCTGCCTCCGCCTCCCAAGTAGCTGGGACCACAGGTGCCCACCACAACACCCAGCCATTTTTTTTTTTTTGGTTGCAGCCGTCATTGTTGTTTGGCGGGTCCGGGCTGGGGATTCGAACCCGCCACCTTAGGTGTACATGGCTGGCGCCTTAGCCGCTTGAGCCACAGGCACCAAGCCAAGGTGTCGTTTTAATACAGCGATAAGTATTCTGATAGAGCTGGTAGGTACTTTGTCTTGTATCAGTCTAAAGGGGTGGTTTTAGCTCAGTCCAAGGATTTATGAAAACCTTCTCAGAGATGAACTCCCACCTTAAACACTGAATGAGTAGAGTAAGAGATATATCCTACTTTTCTCGGAGGCCTCCAGAGAATTATACACTTTATATAATGCCAAGCTTGCTTTGTTAGTGTTTACATGTATTTAGGGGGGGCATTACATAATGGAAAATATAGTCTGATTATTTCATAAGTTTCTGGAGTGAATTCCTCCCTTCTCCCCCCGCCTTACCAACTCTAACAGAATTAGTGGGAAAATTTTCCATGGTGCAGGATCATTTCTTTTCTCCCAGGGCCTCTGGCAAAACTTTTATCAGGGCAGCTCTGAAGGGTTTCTTTTACTAGGTTCTTCTAAGAAGAAAACTAACAAGCCAGGCAATGGTGGCTCACTCCAGTAATTCCAGCACTTGGGAGGCTGAGGTGGGTGGATTGCCTGAGCTCACAGGTTCAAGACCAGCCTTAACGAGAGTGAGACCCTATCTCTAAAAACAGCCGGGCATCGTGAAGGGTGCCTGTAAGTCCCAGCTACTTGGGAGGCTGAGGCAGGAGGATCACTGAACCCAAGAATTTAAAATTGCTGTGAGCTAAGATGTCACAGCTCTCTACCAAGGGTGATCAAGTGAGACTATCTCCAAAAAAAAAGAAGAAGAAACTAAGTATGACTAGGGGGAGGCTCTTCAAAAACTTTAAACTACTTCTGTAAAACTTTGACTTTGGAGGATAACTATTCTTTTTTTTTTTTTTTTTTTTTTTGAGTCAAAGTCTCACTTTGTTACCCTGGGTAGAGTATCATGATGTCATAGTTCACAGCAACCTCAAACTCTTGGGCTCAAGCAATTCTCTTGCCTCAGCCTCCCAAGTAGCTGGGACCGCAGGTGGCCAGAACAATGTCCAGCTAGTTTTAGAGATGGGTCTCGCTTTTGCTTAGGCTGGTATCAAACTCCTGAGCTCAGCTAATGTGTCTGTCTTGGCCTCCCAGAGTGCTGGGATTACAGGCATGAGATAACTCTTGCCAGCTCCTGACTGCTCCCTCTGATCTGGGCTCTGCTGACCCTTCTGTCTTGTCTTTAACACAGTTCCAGCCACATGTCCATCTGTCCCTCTGTGTCATGACTGAGTTCTCCCAGCTTTCTGTGTCCTGCTTACCTGGTTCTTTTTTTAGCCACCTGACCTACCATGGCTTCAGCTTTTAGGCTCTGAACTGCTGACCTGGTCACTGCACAGCCAGCCTCCTGCTTAACAGAGACTGGGCTGCCCTAGCCCTGCAGCTAGTCCTGGGGCTGGGAATGGTGTTGCTTGGCCATGGCGACCCTCTGTGCTTTTCCCCAGTACACATATATAGGTGGGGCAAAGCCAAGATGGGAAAGAGAAAGAAAAGGGAAACCCTTTAGAGAAGATCTGGAGTTTCTGGGAGAAAGTTTCTGGGAAAGCGTATGTTTAACAACAGCTCTCCAGGCACAGTGGCTCTTGCCTGTAATCCTAGTACTCTGGGAGGCTGAGGCTGATGGATTGCCTGAGCTCTCAAGTTTGAGATCAGCCTGAGCAAGAGCGAGATCTTGTCTCTACAAACAGCCAGGCATTGTGGTGGGCACCTGTAGTCCCAGCTCCTTGGGAGGCTGACATAAGAGGATCCCTTGAGCCCAAGAGTTTGAGGTTGATGTGCGCTGTTGATGACTCCACACTCTACCGAGGGCGACAAAGTGAGACTCTGTCTCAAAAAAGTAAAAACAAAACAAAACCACAGTCCAGTTCATTTCTTTTCTTAAATATTTGAATGCCTCGTATGGGTCGGGCATTGTGCTGAGTAAGAGTAAAAGATGAGTAAGGAAGATATTTGGGATACTTGGGATTCCAAAAACTGTTGATCCAGAACAAAGCACTTTATTACAGTTTTTATCCCTCTTGCTGTCATACTTGTCACATAGTTTTATGCTAGGTAAGGAAGGTTTTATGGAACACATTCTTGCTATTATCCTAAGTTAGGTTTCAAAGTCACCCAGAATACTATGTGTAGGTTGCAGCTGAGTTTTAGTTACTACACTGTGAATTTAGGGATTATTGGGCAGTGACTGGGTCTAATGTAAAGTATGCATTCAGTACCCCTTATATATCAGGGCTATCAAAACAGAGGGAATGATTTCCAATACTTGATAGATGCTTTCATGTTCTGGAAACAAGACTGTCAGGAAAACATCAAAGTTTGCAGATGTTGGTGAAATTAGTAGTTCAGTTTCTGAACTCCTAATTAGCATTCAGTTTCTGGATGTTAGTAATCCTGGGAAGCAGCCTACCTCTGAGGAGAAATTGATTGGGAGACTCATGTATTCAATAAGGTGACAGAAAATGGTGCGATTAACAAGAATCACCACAATGTAGCCAGGTACGCAGAGTGTATATCCATTTCTTCAGAGTTAGCAAAGGCCAAGGGCATTTTTAGTATTCATTCCAAAAAATAAAATAAGCATAGGTTATAGATCATTTATCTAAAGAGTTTGGACGTGTCTTGAGGGACAAAAATAGAAACAAAAAACACCAAGCTATTAATTTCTCATATTAACCCAAAGAGAAAATGTGCATTAACCACATTAAAAATCTCCATTCTGTACTTGTGGCCTTGATATAGGGTCTGCAGCACATTGAAACAATGCTTTGCAAACACTGTGAATAGGTAGGACAGTTCTCTGAGTTCCCAGAGAATGTGCACGACATACGACATGTGTGATGAAACAGAATGTGACTCAGAATCAGATACGACTCGGATGAGAATCAGATAAGCTGAGGGATAAACAGAAGGAGCAGGGAGACACACTTAAGGGAGAAAATTGTTTCCTAATTATAGAAATTTCCTTATTTATCTGTTAGATATGTATTTATATAATGTGCATTTTTTTATATTTCTGTCCCAGGGTCTGATGGCTATTGATTGTCCATATACTGGCATTGTGGACTATCGGCAGGTGGCTTTGTCATTTGCCCAGGATTTCCAAGAAGCAGGTGGCTCTGTCTTGACCAACTTCGAAGTAAAAGATATTGAAATGGCTAAAGAAAGCCCTTCTAGAAGTAAAGATGGTGAGCTGCCCATGTCTTTCCTGTTGAATACAGTCCATGGTTCCATGTCTGTTCCATATCCACATTTCCCGGGCATTGAAAATACTCAGTAAAAAAAAAAAAAAAAAAACTGGACGGTGCCTGTGGCTCAAAAGGGTAGGGTGCCAGCCCCATATGCCAGAAGTGGCAGGTTCAAACCCAGCCCTGGGCCAAAAAAAAAAAAACAATAAAAAGTAGGGATAATTCAGATTTTAAAAATATATAATAGCTATTTGTGTAGTATTTACATTATAAGTAATCTAGGGATGATTTAAAGTATGTGGAGAATGTGTGTAGGTTATATGCAAACATAGTGCCATTTTTCATGAGTGACTTAGGCATCTGTGGATTTGGCTATCAGGGGAGTTCCTGTAACAAGTCCTCCTTGGATTCTAAGGGATGACTGTACTTGAACTGACTTTTTAAAAAAACTTGGTATTGTTTTTGTCTGGAGTAGGGCTGGTGGGAGGGCTATGAGAGCTAGGCTAGAGTGGGTAGAGATGTGGGTACAGAGAGTCAATGGTGAGATGGGTGTGGGAGAATCAGGACTTTGGAAGGTCCTGTGCAATAGAACTAGGCACTGATCAGACACTTCTGACTGGTGCTAAAATCTGGCAAGACTGTTTATAGAAAATTAGCCCCTAAATATTCCCTACCCTATAGGTTAGCGTCAGAATCCCTTGGCATTGCTTGTTAAAAATGGAGATTTTAGCATCACCCAGACTTACTGAATCAGATTGTCCTGGAATAGGCCTTTAGTAATTCTTATATACACCCACGTTTCAGAATGAAAGCCCAAGGTCATAAAATGGCTTGGCCATGCTGAACTACCTTCCTTTCCCCATTCAAGGGGAACTAACTCTAACTCTGCACTTAGAGTTTGTTTTGTTTTGCTTAGAGAACATTAATTTTTTTTTAAAAAATGGAATGGAAGATTTGTAAAGCTTCTATTTGCTGTTGGGAAATTTGAAGGAGAAGAAAAGTAGTGCTCTGCTTTCTTCCATGATGAGTTTTTAAGGGTGTCTAGCTCATAGGAGTCATTCTTTCAGTGTCCTTCTGAATTCTGAGATGATAAGGAAATTTTTAAATGATTAAGGTTGTCATAGGTAGGTAGCATAAATGAATCACATTTCTATTACAGGGAGATTGTAGTCTTAATTTGCCATTCATGTGCTTTCATAAGACTGAGAGCCAGTGTATCTGAGTATGAACTAATTTTGCAAATGGGCAGTTTATTATGAGAAGTCTTTGTGTCATGATAGCTCTTACTTCTCTAAACAACCTCGAACCTGTGAGGAATCACCTATCCGCACTTGAACACAAGTTTCTCCTATTATAGCTTCTAGTCCAGTGGGAAAGTAAGTACTTAATGATAATCCATTGTACAGCACGATTTCCAGGATCATACTTTAGGGAAAAACTGGGACTGCCTATGTTGGACCTGAGGAGGGGAATGGTTTAATAAACATAGATTAGATGAGTTTAAATAAATAAAACAAGCTAGAAATAGGCTAGCGTTTTATATATTGTCAGATACGAAATAGTTTAATCTTATTATCTGGTAAAAAGCTTCAGAATGAAAAGTAAGGTGCAGTCATGGTTATGAAAAAGAAGTCATTTAAGTTTGTTACTAGTATAACAGTTCAAATAGTGTTGGCCTTGTGGTGCTCAACATAGATCTTTTACCAATTTTTTTTTTTCCAGGAATGAAACATCCAGTTCTTATAAAGAACACAAAGGTAAAGATTCTTCAGCAAAACTATTGTTTACTTTCATTCCCTCCCCTTTCCTAAAACATGCATTAACCCACGTTGCTGTATTTTAAGACATTGAATGAAATTTAATGTAAAAATAGGGCAGTGCCTGTGGCTCAGTGAGTAGGGCGCTGGCCCCTTATATCGAGGGTGGCAGGTTTGAACCCGGCCCCAGCCAAACTGCAACAAAAAAATAGGTGGGCACTGTTGTGAGCGCCTCTAATCCCAGCTACTCGGGAGACTGAGGCAAGAGAATTGCCTAAGCCCGAGAGCTGGAGGTTACTGTGAGCTGTGACACGATAGCACTCTGGGCAACAAAATAAGGCTCTGTCTTAAAAAAAAAAAAAAAAAGAAACTTAATGTAAAAATAATTCTGAAAGAAATTCTTTCAGAGCAGTTTAACAGCTTTCATTCTAAGAAGGGTTTCAGTTTGGAAATGTCTCTATAAAGTGGCTGTGCTTGCAAAGAATAGGATTATAAGCACTTAGAGTGTTTAATCTTAAGGCAAAACTGGTAGATAGTGTATCTGTCTATGCTCCATGGTAACTTACTCCTTACTAAGTAAAAGACTTTGGCGGGGGTGGGGGGGGTATGCTGCAGGTTGTGCAGAGGGTGATAGACCACTCTCCATCTTCTTACGGTCCTAGAGCAGAGCTGTTGAGTGGCACTGAAGCATTAGATTCCCTGGGTGTCCCCTGCAGATGGGTTTATGCAGGGGAGCAGGGTCGTTAATGAGTGCTCCAGGATTTTTTTATGGGAATTAGGCTTTACACAATTGTGGAAGGATCTGGGGAGAATAAGGGAGTTAGAGGGTATAGCTAGATGGGCAGCTGGAATTCACTGGGTAGTGGGTGTCCGTCTGTCACAATACTGCACTAGGAGGCCCTTCAGAGAGTAGCTGCTGCTTCACTTCTACCTGCAAAGAAGCAGTGCCTGTTCTGTTCAACTTTAAGTTGAAACCATGTAAAGAAGGGGATTCTGTCAAGCACAACTCCCAGTTTAACTGAAGTGACACAGTACAAGCCCCATAGTCCCACCCCTTTGTCAACGTGACATCTGCCTACACCCCTGATAAACATATTTAGCTCACAAATAAAGGCAGCAGTAAAATTATACTTCACTTAACAAGATGTAACTATCCCCCTTTGACTCTCTTTAAAAAAGATAGTCTGCTTTCTTCATCTTAGGGTAATGGTCATTCTTTCTAGCTAGTCCCTTTCCCTTTGAGATCCTGTAACTTAAATACTCAGACATAAGGAAAACCACTCTTTACACGTTAGATTAAATGATCTCATCTGGAAGTGATTTTTCTCCCAGAGGACTTTTGGTGATACCTGGAGACATTTTTGGCTGTCACAGCTGGGAGAAGAAGAGGGTTGATACTATTGACATTTGGTGGATGGAGGCCACTTCAGTGTAGGAAGCAGGCCCCTAAGAGAAGGAGTGTCTGGTGCTAACAGTCATTAGTACTGAGGATCCTTTTTAGTAGAGATGGGGTCTTGCTTTTGCTCAGGCTGGTCTTGAACTCTTAAGCTCAAGCAATCCGCCCACCTTGGCCTCCCAGAGTGCTAGCATTACAGGTGTGAGCCACTGTGCCTGGCTACCTGAGTATTTTAAAGACAACTATTAGATTATAGCATGTTGGTATCATTCTACAAATTCTATTGTAATCTTTACATTTATCACAAAGCCTAATTGCATTTTATGTTCTAAGAACAAAAGAACTGCTGACCTTTTATGTAGGATCTAGTACATTTATATCATATAAAAATATTTCTTATATTTCTGGCATATAATTCTAGATAAACAGGAAAGGTATTAATCTGTGCAGAAGAAGGCATTTTGTTATTGCACTTTTGGTTTCATGGTTTAGTCTAACTCTTATAATTTGCTCCACCTTGGAAAAGTTTCATCTGATTTTTGTTAAAAATGTGACATGTGTAACTCTTAAAAAGAGGCTTAACTGTCTAGAAGGGCAAAAATAGAATGCATATAGAGACGAAAATATAGTTCAGTAGAATAAGGCTGGATTAGTGAGAGCTGGAAAGAAAGAAAATGTTGAGACAGATGAGAACTCAAGCTGGGAAGAAAATCCAAGCATAAGAACAAGACGTTGCTGGCTGCTTACTCTGTACAGAGACGGGAAGTAGAGTATGGTGGCAAATGGTATTAGATAAAGTCATTTAGGAAATATGATGGCAAATTTGCTAAACTTGGCAGGGTGAAGCTAAATCACATGCAGATGATAATCACAAAATAATATTTGTGGGACATCACAGCAACCTAACATTAGCCATCTCTCAGTCATAAGAGCAAGCCTTGACTGTAGAGTGTGCTCTCAATAAATATGAATTAAACAAATGGAAGTTTTAAAGTAACCTTAGTTACAAAGTAGGTATTGATCAGGAAGGACAAATTTGTTGGTGGGTAGGTTATAATTGGAATTATAATTGGAGCAGGATCAATGTCTATAAAACAATGGAAGAGTAACAGGACAGTTACTCAGATAAGACAAGTTGTCTGCAATACAGAAGAAGCCAGTTGGTGGAGACCATCAAAACAAAGTTTGCTTCTTCAAGCAACAAATTGTTAAGAAGCTTCTCCTAGTTTCTAATAAAATAGGTGGGGGTATATGTGTATGCATAGCCTTTTACGTATCCTTGCTAGTTCAATCATTGTTATCTCTAAAGTATAAAATTCAAGGTAACATCCTCCTGCAGACCACTACCCTCTAAGTCTCTAGCTGCCGCCTAAATGCTGATAAATTTATTTTGCTGATAACTGCATTGGATTTCCTCTTTTAGAACAAAGTCCATTTCTGGCCAGGTGAGGTGACTTACCCCTTTAATCTCAACACTTTGGGAGGCAGAGGCAGGAGGATCACCTGAGCTGAGTTCAAAACCAGCCTGGGCAACATGGCAAGACCCTATCTCAAAAAATAAAAAAGTTAAGGCTCAGCATCTGTGGCTCAAGTGGCTAAGGCACCAGCCACATACACCTGAGCTGGCAGGTTCAAATCCAGCCCAAGCTTGCCAAACAACCATGAGGGCTGCAACCAAAAAAATAGCTGGCATTGTGGCAGGGACCTGTACTCCCAACTACTTGGGAGGTGGAGGCAGGAGAATCACTTGAGCCCAGGAGTTGGAGGTTGCTGTGAGCTGTAATGCCATGGCACTCTACCCAGGGCAATAGCTTAAGGCTCTGTCTCTTAAAAAAAAAAAAAAAAAGTTAACTGAGTATCATAGCATACACCTATAGTTCCAGCTATTTGGGAGGCTAAGGCAGGAGGATCACTTGAGCCCAGGAGTTCCAGGTCACATTGAGCCCTGATCTCGTCACTGGGTGATAGAGTGAAACCCTTTTTCTTTAAAACAGTGGTTTTCAACCTTTCTAATGCCGCAGCCCTTTAATACCGTTCCTGTGGGTCATAACCCATAGGTTGAGAACTGCTGCTTTAAAAGGAAAACAAAGTCCATTTCTGTTGTTTTTTCTCTTTTCTATCATCTGCTTTTCCCCTCTTGACCTAGTATGCTCCTTTCCACTTTATACTAGTCATTGTTCTTTTATTTTGCACTAGGGAGAGGAAATTCGATGTCAGTATGTTGTGACATGTGCAGGACTTTACTCAGACCGTATTTCAGAGATGAGTGGCTGCAGCCCTGAGCCTCAGATTGTACCATTCCGGGGAGATTATCTGCTCTTGAAGCCAGAAAAATGCTATCTTGTAAAAGGAAATATTTATCCGGTGGGTAATGATGCAAATGCCTTCTCACTCTTCTTGAGCTGGTTACGGGGAATGAAAACAAAAACTTTTACCTGGGTAAAAGAGACATTGGAAGGGCTGTTTGTGTAAGCATTTCACCTGTTTCTCTTGTATTTACATCCCTAAATCTTTATCTTGGTATCATAGTTATTATAATGGATTGCCCACAAGCACCTATCTCCAGAATGCATGTGTGCACCGTGGGAAGCACTAAGGTTTCTTACCCAGATTCTCCCTCCTCTCCAGTGGAGGAAGCACTCATAGGAACACTTTCCCTGTGGGGTCCCAGATATACTACCCTCTTTCTCAGATCACTGTCCATAGCTATAGAAAAGGGATGTGGCCACTCTGTAGTTTCAGGGAGTAGGAAATAGGTTTAAATGAAGAATTCATTTTTCTGTCTGGAATTACCCCCGAAATAGGCATATTAGGTTGAGCCAGGGACACAGTCATTATTCGGCTATTTAATGTTTTTTGTTGTTCTAAAACATGAATTTCATTGTTTCAGCCTCATACATTACGATTTTACAAAAGCCTATGCTATAAATATGTGGGGTTTTTTAATGGCAGTCACAGCTGTCTCTTCTTATAGGAGAGAGTAACCTGAAGTAGGACAGTTCATCTTTACTGTGTCATTGGCCACTTAGATGATAGTGTGTGTTGGTGTCTACGGCAACAGTGTTTCTTGTGTGCCATTTCTAAGCAGAAACATGTTACTAGAAAAGTATATCTGAGTATAGCTCACAGTGCAAATTAAATGCATGGGAAGGAAGTGTTTTACATTACCAATTAAATGTTTGCATCTGTAATGAAATGAAATGTGAGATGGGGCTAATAGTTCCTTGCTTTGTTAAATCCATAGGTCCCAGATAGCCGGTTTCCTTTCCTAGGAGTTCACTTCACACCAAAAATGGATGGCAATATTTGGCTGGGGCCTAATGCAGTTCTTGCCTTTAAGAGGGAGGGCTACAAACCCTTTGACTTCAATGCCAGAGATGTTATGGATATAATTATAAATAGGTAACAACTTTATTTCTTTAAGAAAATGATCTTGTTTGCTTATTAACATTTTTATTTAAATTTTGGTCCTCCCCCTCCCCTAAAAAAAAAATCAGCTCCTGAAACATGGTTTTTTTTTTTATTTTTAGTTTAGTTTTTTGAGATGGTTCTCCCTCTGTCACCCAGAGTAGAGTGTAGTGGCATCATCATAGCTCACTGATACCTCAAACTCTTGGGCTCAAGCAGTCTTCCTACCTCAGCCTCTTGAGTAGCTGAGATTACAAGCACTTTCCACCATGCACGACTAATTTTTTTGTGGGGAAGAGATTTTGCTCTTGCTCAGGGTGGTCTTGAACTCCTGGCCTCAAGCAGTATCCCTCCTTTGGCCTCCAAAGTGCTAGGATTATAGGCATGAGCCACCAGGCCCAGTTTTGCATGTGTTTTTAATGTGGGAAATTTTGTCTTGCTTGGTATGATACTTACTGGATAAATCCTCATATTTGTGATTGGCATATTGAGTTTTTATTAATCCAAATTTTTTTGATTTTTGATGAAAACCAAAAAACCCACTAGACAAATTCTAAAAGAGCTGAAATACTATTAAGCCAAATTAAGTGCTATGTGGAATAAGCATAATGTTTTAACTACTTCAAGAAAATTTTGATGAGCCAGGGTGATGTTTTGGCTAAAAAGACCCATTCACACGTCTGGCAATCCAAATCCTATGTTGTTAACCTGAGTTTGAAAAAAAGAAAAATTTCTCTCAAAATTAGTAGAGGGCTTTGATGATTTCAAACCAGTCACCATCATTTTCTAAGCCACTGGAGAAATTACTGATAACTGATTTTTTTTTTTTTTTTTTAGAAAACTAATATATGATTGTGCTGACCTAGGATGCAGATTCTTTACTATTGTAAAAAACAAAAACAAAAAATGATATATTTTGTTTGGTTCTTTTAGCAATGTTTCTCTCCAGGGGGTTTCATGTCAAAATCATTAGATTGCTTTTTAAGCTATACTTGGGTTTTATCCTCCATAGATTCTGAAACAGAAAGTTTGGTATGGGACTTCCCAATATGAGTACATGCAAAATTACATACATACGGTCTACAGAGTCTCACTTAAGACTTACAACTAGGCTTGGCACCTGTAGCTCAAGCAGTTAGGGCACCAGCCACATACACTAGAGCTGGCGGGTTTGAATCCAGCCTGGGCCTGCCAAACAGCAATGACAGCTACAACCAAAAAATGGCTGGGCATTGTGGCAGGTGCTTATAGTCCCAGCTACTTGGGAGGCTGAGGCAAGAGAATCACCTGGGTCCAGTTGGAGGTGGTTGTGAGCTGTAATGCCATGGCACTGTACTACCCAGGGTGACACCTTGAGGTTCTGTCTCGAAGACTCACAACTAAATATCTTTCCTTGACTGATTAAAGAAAAGTGGGGTAGATTTAAATATCTGTTAATGCCCCCAGCAACTCAGGAGGCTGGGATAGGAGGATCACTTGAGACCAGCCTGGGCCGCATAGCAAGACCTGTGTCTAGAAAAAATAAGAAAAATTAGCCAGATGTGGTTGTGTGTGCCTATAGTCCCAGCTACTTGGCAGTTTAAAGCAGGAAGATCCCTTGGGCCTAAGAAGTTGAGGCTGCAGTGAGCTGTTATAGGTCCACTGCACTCCAGCCTGGGAGACAGTGGAGGACCCCATCTCTTAAAAAAAAAAAAGAAAGAAAAAAGAAAGGTCTGTTAATGCCTAATTTTAGGTGTGTTGAAATCATGTAATATTTGCATTAGAAAACCTTGCTATAATCCTAGCACTCTGGGAGGCCTACACAGGTGGATTGGCTGAGCTGGTGTTCAAGACTAGCCCCCCGTACCCCCCAAGAAAAGAGCCTGGCATTGTGGCAGGTGCCTATAGCCTAGCTACTTGGGAGGCTGAGGCAAGAGGATCTCTTGAGCCTAAGCGTTTTGAGGTTGCCGCCATGGCACTCTACCTAGGGTGACTAAGTGAGACTCTGTCCCAAAAAAAAAAAGAAAACCTTGATGTTGGCAGGCTTTATAGACTCCCAGTCTGGAACCAGCATTCCTTGGGAATTGGAGTTTGGAAGGTATGTTTACCTCTTGAGTTGGTGACGTTTCCTTCTGATAATGGTCAGAAGTTGATTTGCTTTTAATTTGTACTTTTTATGACTTTGACTTTTTTGATTTTTGCCCTCAAAGAGCATTCCAAAGTTATAAAGGTGTTCTAAGTAATGAAGAATCCTTTCTCTAATAAAAATGTTTGTCTCTGTTTTCAGTGGCCTGATTAAACTGGCGTCCCAGAATTTCTCATATGGAGTTAATGAAATGTATAAAGCTTGTTTTCTTGGAGCAACAGTGAAGTATCTTCAAAAGTTCATCCCTGAAATTACTGTCAGTGATATACTTAGGTAAAGAAAAGTGATAAAAATTGTAAATACAATTCTTATCTAGGTAAACTTGAGAGGTAAGTCTGACTCAGTGATTACTTATGTACGTTTTTTTTCTTTAGAGACAGTCTTACTCTGTCATCCTGGGTAGAGTGCCATGGCATCATAGCTTACAGACTTTCAAAGTCCTGGACTCAAACGATCCTCTTGTCTCCACCTCCAAAGTAGCTGGGACTACAGGTGCCCACTACAGCACCCAGCTCATTTTTCTATTTTTGGTAGAGATAGGGATCACACTCTTGCTCAGGCTAGTCTCGAACTCCTGAGCTCAAGCAATCCTCCTGCCTTGGCACCCTAGAGTGCTAAAATTATAAGCGTGAACCACTGTGCCTAGCCACTAAGTACATTTTGAGTCAGTCTCTCTTTCTCCCCAAGAGGGCATTGCTAGATTATAGCCCTTAGTGCTGGCCCATTCCTAATTATCTAGACCACCTTACACCTCCAAACTGAAATAACCATCGCAACTTTATTGTGATGCCACCTTAGCTTTTGTGTCCAGCTGTCATAATAACATTTTTCCTGAATTTTAAAAAATTGTCCCTTGCCTGGGCATGGAGGCTCATGCCTATAATCCTAACACTCTGGGAGGCCGAGGTGGATGTACTGGTTAAGCTCAGGAATTTAAGAACAGCCTGAACAAGAGCAAGACCCCATGTCTACTAAAAATAGAAGAACTAGCTAGGTGTTGTGGTGGGCACCTGTAGTCACAGCTACTTGGGAGACAGGCAAGAGGGTTACTTGAGCCCAGGAGTTTGAGGTTGCTGTGAGCTACAATGACACCATGGCACTCTACCCAGTAAGACTTGATCTGAAAGGAAAAAAAAATGTCCCTGGTTATTTACTCTTGCAATTTTGGCTTTAATTCAGTGTAAGATCATTGATCACTGTGTTAACTAATTAGGGAATAAACACATTAAAACACTATGTTTTGATTGATTCTTAAAATTTTTTAGAAATACACTCCTAGACCTGGCACCTTACCTAGCTTCCTCTCTACTCCTTTTGGTCTTTCTCAGGCCCTGCTTCACTCAGGGACTCTAGTTAGGGACAAAAAGAAGGAGGCAGTGTGTAATAATCAAAGTCCTTGCTACAGGGTGGGATGATGTAAGGGTAAACTTACATCTTTTCTCTTAGAGATAAAAGACTTTCTGGGTTTGATCTGTAGATTATCCTAAATACCACCCAAGCCTTATTTTTTTTTCCTCTTTGGTAATATTTTTAGTGTTCACCTTTTCCATTAGCAAGCCATTTGTTAAGATTAATCAGTAGTGTACTTTGAGGTACTCACTCTGCATGTACAGTCCATCCCCCCATGAGTCCTCAGAGCACTAAATGTCTGCCTTCTCCGTAACAGCTGCTCGACTAGCCTGGTGTAAAGTGTCAGCAGGCTTGACCATATCTGGGAAGAGAGCAGTAATCATGTCAGCTGTTTCCCTTAGGGGAGCGTCCTGGTTTAATTCTGACTCTAATGTATCATTCTGAGACTAGCCTCTTTGAATCTTTAGAAGAACTATTAAAACCCAGCTAATGTTTTTCCTGTTATCTCCTTCATTCCTGTACTTACCTTCTGAAATGGAAGGGATAAAAATATCTAGATGTTATATTCCTTCATTCACTTATAAATAAATAAAGGCTTTTATGTTTTCAGTGGTCTACTTCAGTAGACTCTGATGTACATCTGAAAATAGATTGGTCAAATCTGGTCTCTATTTGATGCTATTAATATTCCTTGGAAAACACACTAGGTGGGTATAGTGAATTCACTGCTTGTATTCAATCACCACATTTTTACAGAAGCCTGAGGAAAGCTTTTTGACAATTGGATTTCATATGGTATAACTGGACTTTGGGCTTATGGGCATTGGTAACCACTGTCTCTGGGTTTAAGGGCGTGACTTTCAGTTACCAGTTTCACTGGCATGTATCAGAAAGGGCACAGCACTGTAGGCAGGTGCATTTGGGGACAAATTCCGCCTAAGCACAGATGAGTTTCTCTTTAGAGACAGAGAACCTGAGTACATTCAGCAATTCCATTTGTTCCTTTCTCTTTTTTTTTTTTTTTTTTTTTGAGACAGAGCCTCAAGCTGTCCCCCTTGGGTAGAGTGCTATGGCATCACAGCTCACAGCAACCTCCAACTCCTGGACTCAAGTGAGTTTCCTGCCTCAGCTTCCCAAGGAGCTGGGACCACAGGCACTCGCTACAATGCCTGGCTATTTTTTGGTTGCAGCCATCATTGTTGTTTGGCGGGCTTGGGCTGGATTAGAACCCGCCACCTCAGGTGTATGTGGCTGGCCCCTTAGCCACTTGAGCCACTGGCACCAAGCCTTGTTCCTTTCTCAATTCCTGTAGCTGTTAAATGCAGGGAATTATCAATAACAGAAGGGACGTTTAAGATGTTTTTATTTGGAGGGAATATGTTTGATACCATTTATATAAGTTTAAAAACAAGCATGATGATAGCAATTTTTTTTTTTTTTTTGAGACAGAGTCTCGCTATGTCGCCCTTGGTAGAGTGTTGTGGTATCACAGCTCATAGCAATCTCAACTCTTGGGCTTAAGAGATTCCCTTGCTTCAGTCTCCCAAGTAGCTGGAACTACAGGTCCCTGCCACAGTGCCCGGGTATTTTTTTGGTGCAGTTGTCATTGTTGTTTAGCTGGCCAGGGCCGGGTTTGAACCTCCCACCCTCTATGCATGTGGCTGATGCCATAACCACTGTGCTACGGGTGCTGAACCAATACCAAATATTGTTTATAGTTTGTACATGTAATGTGAAAATAAAAATAAGCAGGGGAGTGAAAAACATCTCATTCAGGACAGTGGTTATCTCTAGGGAGGGAAGGGAGCAGGATTCTCAGAGTTCTGCAGGGACTTCTGTCTTACGGGTAATGCTTTATTTCTTAAACTGTTTGTTAAGAAGATGAGTGCTCAGTATATTATTTTCTATACTTTGTTATATTAAATAATAATAAGAAGAAAATCAATAAACTTGTCCACAACTTGGAGCCTTAGTCCTGTCTTGTCTCATTCACCTTGTAAACCAGTGTATTAAAAGCATAAATGTCCTATCATTAATATTGCAGCAGAAGCATAGCAAGCAATTCTAGATTGTAGAAGTAATTGAAGTAATGCTTTCAGTGGGGTGCGTTGCTCACGATGGTGTCCGTAAGTTTCATTAACCACAAAATGGCATCTAGCTTGACTTCTCTGCTAGGCCAGAGCATTTTGGGCAATAATTTGCTGGTGAACACATTAGATTAGAATGTAAAGTTATCATCTGTAAAGTGTATGTATTAGCATATTAACTTTTCACTGTTAATTGATGGTCTCTAAGGCTGTTAATTTTAGTTCTACACTCCTTTAATTCTGTGATTAATCTTGGCATGTCAGTCTAACAGTGGTTTGTGTCTGTTAGCACTATTAGGATATAGAAGATGAATACACAGGTGTCACAGTCTCCTCCCTTTTGCCCATACTTCATTTTGGGAAATATCTTCTTTGTAAACTTTCAAGCAAGGTGTTTTCAGGCAGTGCCTGTAGCTCAGTGGGTGGGGTGCCAGCCACATACACCGGAGCTGGTGGGTTTGAACCCGGTCCAGTCCAGCTAAACAATGACAACTGCAACAACAAAAAAATAGCTGGGTGTTGTGGCAGGTACCTATAGTCCCAGCTACTCGGGAGGCTGAGGCAAGAGAATCACTTAAACCCAAGAGTTTGAGGTTGCCGTGAGCTGTGATGCAACGGCACTCTACCAAGGGCAACATAGTGAGACTCTGTCTTAAAAAAAAAAAAAAGATGTTTTCTTAACTAGTGATAACTAGACTATGTCATTGTGAAATGCAAAGGGGAAAGCCAAATATTTCTCCCATAAAAATGGGTTAAGAAGGTCTATCTTTCTCAGACTTGGTGCTGTTGATATTTTGGGCTAAATAATTGTTTGTTGTGGCGGACTGTCCATTTCATTGCAGGTTTTTTAACAGGATCCCTGGCACACATTCTAGTTGTAACACTAAAAATGTCTCCAGGCATTGCTGAATGTCCTCTCAAGGGCAAAATCTCCCTTGGTGGAGAACGCTTCTCTAGAGAATTGGTAACCCTCACGCTCCCAAATACAGCGGAACCTCTGTAAGTTGACCACCCGAGGGACTATAGCAAACTGGTCAATATGCAGAGGTGCTCAACATAGGCCATCTTTTATTGACAGCTAGGCCTCCTGGAATGATGTGCATGTCGTGCATGTCCAGTCTATGAAAATTAGGTCAACCTGAGGAGAGGTGGTCAGTGTAGGGAGGTGGTTGACCAAGGGAGTTCTACTGTAATTATCATAACTAAATACTTACTATGTGCCAAGAACCATTCTGAGTGCTCTACGCTTGTTTATGTATTTAATTCTCACAGTAACCATGGGGGGTAAGGAGACTGTTACTCCCATTTTACTTCTAAGGCAAATAAGTCACAGAGATGTTAAGTAACTTGCCACAAGGTTCCAAAGCTTACAGGTGTGTAGTGAAGGTAGTATTCAAACCCAGGTAGTGTATTTATTTGATAAGCATTTGTTGCAGTGTTGTTAGCCTAATGATAGAAGGTTTGACAGGCGACAGCTGACAGTCTGGTTCTCCACAAACGTATTGTGTTTCCAGCGATACTCACTTAGAAGAATAAAGACTTGCTCTGAGAGTACTTGGAAAGTGACATATGTCTTCCAGTCTGTTGACCCTCACTCTCACTTTTGCAGAGGTCCAGCAGGAGTAAGAGCCCAAGCTCTGGATAGAGCTGGAAATCTGGTAGAAGATTTTGTATTTGATGGAGGAGTTGGGGATCTCGGAAACCGCATTCTTCACGTGAGAAACGCACCTTCCCCTGCTGCCACTTCTTCCATTGCAATTTCTGAAATGATTGCAGACGAAGTACAACAGAGATTCGAACTGTAAATAATGAGAGAAGCTAGTTATTCAGTGTAGTCTCCATGTCAGCAACAAGAATGTACTAACTGCATTCTTCAATTTAAAAAATAAACAGTTTTTAGGCTGGGTGAGGTGGCTCACACCTGTAATCCTAGCATTCTGGCAGGTGGATCACTTTAGCTCAGGAGTTCAAGACCAACCTGAGCAAGAGTGAGGTCTAAAAATAGAGAAAAACTAGGCATTATGGTGGGCACCCCTAGTCCCGTCTACTCAAGAGGCTGAGGCAAGAGGATGGCTTGAGCCCAAGAGTTTGAGGTTGCTGTGAGTTATGACGTAACAGCACTCTACCCAGGGCAAAAGAGTGAGACTGTCTTGAAAAACAAAGAAAAACAGCAAAGCAGTTTTTAAAATCTCATTTTTAGGTCAAAGATAACCACTGAATTGTTAAAATGATGTAATAGAGTAGTAATAATTTTTTAAAAATTAAAGTTCATGTTTTTGTGAATAAAGAGGCAAGATGCAGTCGTATCTGTCCTGACTCCCTCGTGCTGTGAATGACCTGTCCTCACCAACATGATCTGTGGTTTGACCATGACCATGGTTTGACTTTTTTAGAATTTGGGGAAAGATGGCATAAAATATTGGTTATGCTTTAAATGAACGTTTTGGCTTTATAATATCTACACTTTTTGTCTCTCCTAGAGAAGAACATACAGTATAAGTTCTTTTAATTTTGAAGACTCATAGAAAAGCTCACAGTAGAGCAACAGTATTTGTATTTGGAAATTAAAAATTCTTGATTTCAATGAAATACATGAAATTTTACATTTTCAAGTAGTTTGAGTAAGATTCTTTGTAAAACAAAGTCAAACCTCTGTTGTTCTCAGTCTCTTTGTAATTGATGTGGTGTGATGTCATCACTAAACCTAGACAGCAGATTACCAGAGGTGGTTGCTGCCCTCTCTTTAGTCTTCTGTGGTTGAGAAACTAAGAGAACTTAGAACTGACAGGTTTTTATGAGAGCAGTTTTAGAATCCTGACACTGAAACATAGAACTCTACAATTTTAGAAAGTTATTTATCTATTTATTATATCTCTGTTCTTTAGTCACCCTGGAGTTCTCAGAATGTTGGCCAAGATCACTAGTGATCCATACCTCCTTGGTTTTTCAGGGTTCCTATAAACTTTTATATGGATACACATATCTAACTTCGAGGCATTCACTTTTGTAAGCCGCGAAAGTGCCTTATATTTATATGTAATTCATAAAAATTTTGAGTTGGTTTCCAGTGCCATAGACCATATTATACATTATATATGTGGTATCTGTTGAGTTGATTCTTATAATTTACAAAGTTGGAAAATAGAAATGTGAATGAAATTGTGATGACCTGACTGGAGAACTTTGATCACAGAACTGTGTTTACATTTTCATCCATCTCGCTCACATGGTCTCTCAGTATCCATCTTCTGCTCTTCATTTTTTCTTTCCTATTATTTCTCCAGAGCTGTGTGATAGATGAGTGAAAAGGACGTGCATTTTGCTTGACAGAAAAGCTTTTGTTTTCCTTCTTTTCCCTTTAAGTGTTGGTGATTACATTGATTGAGCTACTTCATCCATAAATTTGAAAGTCTACCCATCATCAGCCCATGTCCACAAAGTACACATGCCAGGTTAATAGAGTAGGCAATTATTAAACAGTTGGGGTGAGCGTATGGAAAGCATTCAGAGATCAGAAGAAATAGGCCTAATGGTTCTTTATACAGCTGATTCCTACAAGAAATGCAATGCACAGATTACTTTTCTGTTCAATTATATGACTACTAAGAGATGGAAAGTATTGTAATTCTCTATTTCAACAGTAATATTATGTATATACTAAGCTGTGAAAATCTGAAATTTCAAAAATAACTATCCTAATTGAAGCAATCTCATTCCATTCAAGTCTGTGCTATACCACCCCCAAAATACAAGTAAAAAATTTGTTGAACATGTTCTGATATATAGATTGTATTAATAAATATTTATGTCCATAAGATTTTGTTGTTTAATAGTGATATAATAATTAAAAGCTTTGTGTATTTTTGAGAGAAGAAAACGTTATATTAAAGATATTTCAATGAGTTTTGTTATGGAGAACATTTTTTAGTTCTGTAAAAATTTTTACTCAAATAAATTTTCTGTGTGTTAAGACATGAACTGTTTTCTTTAGATCACAGCCAATCTTAAAAAAAAAACAGAAAACAAACCACACCCAGGCACGTTGGCTCACACTTGTAGTCCCAGCACTCTGGGAGGCTGAGGCTAGTGGACTGCTTGAGCTCAGGAGTTCGAGATCAGCATGAGCAAGAACAAGACCCCGACTCTACTAAAAATAGAAAAAACAAGCCTGACCTTGTGGCAGGCTCTTGTACTCCCAGCTACTTGAGAGGCCGAGGTAAGACGATCACTTGAGCCCAGGAGTTGGAGGTTGCTGTGAGCTGTGACACCATGGTGCTGTCTCAAAAACCACTTCTCTATTTATACATAATCGAACAATGAAGTAGAGTAGTTCATATTTTGAGTAAAAAAGTGGATCATTTACATTTCTGGTGTTTCATGATATGTAACTTTTTTATTATCCATCCATACATATCGAAGTTCTTCCTTGATGCTCAGAGTTTGCAGTGTTTGGGGAGTTGCCTTTACTGTTGGCAGAGGCCGTTTGCAAAATCTGCGTACTAGCCAGTGGGATAAACTCTCAGAACTTTCTTAAAAGGATGGTGTTGAGGTGTATGCTGCTGGGTCCTGGCACATGGGAGTTTGTCAGACCTGCATTTGGGCACTGTCCAACCCTGGTGGCTATGCTTGTGAGTTGTCCCAGTAAACATAGGAGACACGGTGTCTATATTGCTTCAGGACTATCTCTGCCCTCCTGGGCCCTTCATCTGTGTTTAGACTTCTTGGTCTGATGTTTCCTCCATCTTTGTGACCATATGCTATTTATTTATTTATTTATTTATTATTATTTTTTTTTGAGACGGAGCCTCAAGCTATCCCCCTGGGTAGAGTGCCATGGCATCACAGCTCATAGCAACCTCCAACTCCTGGGCTCAAGCAAGTCTCCTGTCTCCACCTCCCAAGTAGCTGGGACCACAGGCGCCCGCCACAACGCCCAGCCATTTTTTTGGTTGCAGCCATCATTGTTGTTTGGCGGGCCCAGGCTGGGGATTCGAACCCACCACCTTAGGTGTACGTGGCGGTGCCTTAGCCGATTGAGCCACAGGCACCGAGCCACCATATGCTATTTATTATCTAAATATCTTGTAAATGTTTTTGAGGACACTTGTGAAATCAGTTACTAATTTTTCTAATACACTAATAGGGAGGTTTTTTAAATTTTATTTTTATGTTTTTATTATTTTTTCGTTTTTTGAGACAGAGTCTCACTTGTTGCCTTGGGTAGAGTACCGTGGCATCACAGGTCACAGAAACCTCAAATTCTTGGGCTCAAGCAATTGATTCTCTTGTCTCAGCTTCCTGAGCAACTGGGACTACAGGTGCCCACCACAACGCCCAGCTATTTTTAGAGATGGGGTCTTGCTCAGGCTGGTCTCATACCTTTGAGCTCAGGCAATCCACTGGCCTTGGCCCCAGAGTGCTTCCATTATAGGTGTGAGCAACTGCACTTGGGCCATAATGGGGAGGTTTTGAAATTCTTCATCAGGATTTAAAGACAGAAGGGTGTTTGTAAGGACAGGGTGAAGTGGTTGGGAGAGCAAAAGATATCTAGAGATGTTTTCAAATCATTTATACTCATTAGAGAGTTTAAGGAAGGTAAAAAACCTCAAAGCCTAAAGGGAAGAACAATGTTGACACCAACCAACTCTAATTTTCTGGCCTCAAATTTTAGAAATGATTGTGTTCTTTTTGTTAAGCTCTGTAATATTCTACTAAGGGAAGGGTCTAACATCAAAGTGTCTTTTGTTCCTTGGGTAAAATGAGAAATTTTACCTTTTAGATGTGGCAAAAGAGATGTGTGATGACATGCCTTGGGTTGCGCAAGGAGCCCAACCTTGAATTCAGGGAAGACCACAGGCACAGTGTTAATGGGGGGATTTCCTCTCACTGGGGGACTCTGACTTTCAGCCAAGTTCTGCTTACAGCTGTGTATTAAGAATAAACTCTTTTGGGCGGTGCCTGCGGCTCAGTGGGAAGGCATCGGCCCTATATACCAAGGGTGGTAGGTTCAAACCCAGCCCCGGCTGAACTGCAACAAAAAAATGGCTGGGCATTGTGGCAGGTGACTATGGTCCCAGCTGCTTGGGCAGCTGAGGCAAGAGAACCGCCTAAACCCAGGAGTTGGAGGTTGCTGTGAGCAGTGTGATGTCACGGCCTGAGGGTGATAAAATGAGACTCTGTCTCTAAAAAATAAAAAAATCTCCTTTAGGGCAGCATCTGTGGTTCAGTGGGTAGGGTGCTGGATAATAAATATACCAAAGGTGGTGGGTTCAAACCTGGCCCCGGCCAAAACTGCAACAACAGCAATAACAAAAACATAGCTGGGCATTGTGGCAGGTGCCTGTAGTCCCAACTACTCCAGAGGCTGAGGCAAGAGAATCACCTAAGCCCAGGAGTTGGAGGTTGCTGTGAGCTGTGACACCACAACACTCTATCGAGAGCAATACAGTGAGACTCTGTCTCTAAAAAATAAATGAATAAATAAAAAAGAATAACCTCTTTTAACTTTATTGTTCTGAGTAATGGAGTACAATGAAAAGGTACAGCAATGGTTGTTTCTTTTATGCGTTTATTTACTTTAATTTGGCCACTGGGAATATAAGAGGTATCCTCTAGGGATACCAGTTCATGAACGAGGGCAGTTTCTGGATATCTGAGTAGGGTTGGGCAGGCTTCCCAAACCACACTAGCCACATACCACTGTTTCCCAAGGTGCCTAGATCTTTGGCCTTTGATTGCCTATTTTTTTTCTTAGACTGTAGATCGATCATTCCAGCTGGGACATTTTCAGAGTTCTCATTGCCTGGATTCTTATGAACACTCAGAGCCAAGCATGTTGATTAAGTTACAGGCCAAAAGGAAAAGGTTGTCCAACTTTGTGTTTTGGAATTTGGGGATATAGAGATGCTTTTTTTTCTTATTAAATCATAGCTGTGTACATTGATGCAATCATGGGGTACAGTGTGGTGTTTTCATATACATTTTGAAATTCATCAAACTGGTTAACTTCATGTCATTTTCTTAGTTATTAAGACATTCATACTCTGCTTTTAGAAAGATTCAGTTGTATCCTTGTAAGATAACCATGGAGGTGACCCCACCAATCACCCTCCCTCCACCCTGCTTTTTTGCTTTCACTTTGCATGTTAGAATTTTGTGGTTGGTAGTGAATTTTTTTTTTTTTTTTTGAGACAGAGTCTCACAGAATCTCACTTTGACCCTGGGTAGAGTGCCCTGGTATCTTAGCTCACAGCAACTTCGAACTCTCCAGCTCAAGTTATCCTCTTTGCCTTAGCCTCCAGAGTAACTGGGACTACAGGTACCTACCACAACACCCAGCTATTTTTAGAGATGGGGTCTCTTTCTTGCTCAGGCTGATCCCGAACTTCTGAGCTCAGGCCTCCCACCTCAGCCTCCCAAAGAGCTGGAATTAAAGGCATGAGCCACCGTGCCTGGCCTCATTTTTCTATGTTTAGTAGGGATGGGCGTCTTACACAGGCTGGTCTTCAACTCCTGAGCTCAAGCAATCAACCCATCTTGGCCTCTGAGAGTGCTGGGATTACAGGTCTTAGCCACTGCACCTGGTGGTAGTGAATTTTTTTTTTTTTGAGACGGAGCCTCAAGCTATCCCCCTGGGTAGAGTGCCATGGCATCACAGCTCATAGCAACCTCCAACTCCTGGGCTCAAGCGAGTCTCCCGCCTCCGCCTCCCAAGTAGCTGGGACCACAGGCGCCCACCACAAAGCCCGGCCATTTTTTGGTTGCAGCCATCATTGTTGTTTGGCGGGCCCGGGCTGGGGATTCGAACCTGCCACCTTAGGTGTATGTGGCTGGCGCCTTAGCCGATTGAGCCACAGGCGCCGAGCCGTGGTAGTGAATTTTTAAAAACAATTTTTTAAGGGACAACTTCTCACTATGTTGCCCAGGCTGGTCTTGAACGCCTGGCCTCAAGTGATCCTCCCACCTTGTCCTCCCAAAGTGTTGGGACTATAGGAGTGGGCTTTCAGTGAAATTTTGGGCATAATTTAGACTTCTCTCCAAAATTACTTGGTAAATTTTATAGAATTAAAGAAAAAGCCTTGTATTTGAGATGTTATTTTAGGAAAGTTGACATGACTTAAGGATTTCAAGCTTCTACCAGCATTTCCAGTTGAAAAGATGGTACTTTCCTATGGAAGGAACATACTGTGGCATTTATTCTAAGAATGGGTATAGTAGGTGGAAACCACAGTGTTGAAAAGAATCTGGAAAGTCATTCCAGGCTATTCAGCTTCCAGGAGTAGCAACAGGAGTTTTGAAGAGGATCACACTATTTTTTCCTAAGTAGTAAATTGAGATTTCATATAAAGAAAAACCAAGTTTGATTGTCAGTGAATAGACTGTAGGGTTGTAATCATAAAAGAACACTTTGTTGTGGTTTAGTGGTATAAACTACCATATGCCACATTTCCTACTTCGGAAGGAGGAGGTTTGTGTTTGCTATAGTGTTTTCGGTTTGGCTGCAGAGAATAGAATCCATTCTGGTTAGTTAAACCAGAATAAATTTATTCTAAGGCATGCAAAAATCACTGAAGGCTCATGTAGTAGCCTCCAGGTTGAGCATTCAGGAGCAAGTTCCAAAGCCACACCACAGAGCCAGGCCACCAAGACAGGGGTTTCAAAACCACCAAGATCCATAAACAGTGAAGTGCCACACAGTGAGTCTCACCATTGCTGCTGCTGCACAGAACGAGAGAGTGATGCCGGCCAGCAGAAACACCAGAACTGCAGCTCCCAGCTCCCTTCTGCCTTTCAGATCTCACTCCAGTGCATCTCATAGGCCCAACCTACATCATATCCAGAATCCTGGCTGCAAGGGAATAGGATTTTAGCTTTCCAACCTCTGTGTTAGTAAGAGGGTAGAATGTATGTTGCTTGCTGTGATACATCCTGTATCCATCACACCTAGCAATGAGGTATAAATAGTAAACAACTTAAGCAAATTACTATAATTGGTAACACTTTTGGGCAAACAGATCAGTGTTTCTTAATTTCTTTTCTCTTTACCAAGTTCCCTATTATGTGATGAGGATCAATTTATATAGATGGCAGCTGAGAAACACACCCCAGCTGGGAGCTATACTGCACAGGTTATGAACACATTCCTTGTTAGCAGATCAACATCACTGTCAGAACATGGAAAGATTTATTTTATTGCTACACCATAAATAACGAGAAGTTGGATGGTGCCCTTCCCTTTCATCTCTATTATAGGAGTTGGTGTCTGGAACAGCTACCTGCAAAAAATGATTTTCCATCTGGTAGTGGTGGCAGTATCTGGATGACCTCATGTCATCTTCATACTCCCCAGGGCACCAGGAAATATGTCTGTTTAGTAACAGACTGTGTGTAGCTTATAGGCACACAGTGCTTGGGGCGGGGGGGGTACAATAAATCAATCTTTTGGAATTTCATACAAAATTATAGTTTCTCTTGAGAAGACATTTTTGGTATGCTTTCTTGTCTCTGGGCTTCTGGGCATGAGCTGCCCATAAACAGATGTCTGTCTGAGTGCCAGCCCCAACTTCTTTCAGGCAGGTAGACTGTAAGAAGACCGGCAATGGCTGTGGCTTTGCTTTGGTTGGCTACTGATTGGCAGCACCCATGGCTTTAAATAAATTGAGGAAGTATGACAGAGTGAATGAGAGAAATGTGGAATAAGTCTCTCTTGAAAATGTTTTTCAGTGAGAGAATATCAGTGGTAAAATTTTAACTGCCTTTTAAATTTCAGATGTGCTTGGGTTATTAGAATTTTCTCCCCAAAGCCTTTCCAAATGCAAAAGTGACAAGCAAAATTACTGTCTCTTAAATTATGGTAATTAGCATGTGAATTTCAGTTCAAATTTATGATGGAGCTTTTTGTTATATATATATATATATAGGCCCTCTTATACTATCACTGAATTTAATATTTTCATTTTTTAACACTTAAAGCAAATGTTTATCATCAGGTTAGAAATTTTTTATTTAAAAAAGATAGCTTTTAGGCTGGGGACAGTGGCTAATGCCTGTAATTCCTGCACTTCAGGAGGCCAAGGCAGGAGTATCACTTGAGCCCAGACCAGCCAGGTTAACATAGCAAGACTCCATCTCTACAAAGAATAAAAATGAGCCAGCTACAGTGGTATGCACCTGTCATCCTAGCTACTAGGGGGGCTGTGCCAGAAGGATCCCTTCAGCCCAGGAGTTTGAGATTGCAGTGAGCTGTGATTGTGCCACCCGTACCACTCCAGCCTGGGCAACAGAGTGAGATCCTGTTTCAGCCAACCAAAACAGGTGTCTTTTAAATAATCAATGTTTTGAATAAGTACCACATTCATATGACTGAAAATTCGAAAGCCAAAGGTACATGGCAAAAGGTCTCCCTCTCTTATCTAGCCACCTAATTTTTATCTTTGTGGCAACAAAAACCTTTGTAGCCTTGTAGGAAAATGATATTTATTTAGGAAAATACTTTTGTAATAAAATACTAGATATTTATATAATAAAATATTGCCTTTTATATGCAAGTGGTACATACTCTATATACTATATTATATATCCTATTCTTTTCACTTTGAAGTATAGGTTGGAGAACATTCACAAATTCACAAATTCCACTGTATGGATTTACTATTTTTTATTGAAGTAGTCCACAATTCCAACTGATGATTATTTAAATTGTTTCTAGAGGATTTTTTGTTTTGTTTTGTACTTGCTATAACAAGCAACACTGCAAAGATTAACCTTGTCTCTAAGTGATTCTATATGAGCAAGTATACCCTATGGGACATATTTGATAGGTCAAAGGGTATGTACCTTTGAAACTGGGATAGATGTCATCTAGTTACCCTTGACAGAAGTTAAAACAATTTACACTTCCATCAATACTATATTAGAATGTCTCTTTCCTCTTATCTTTACCATCATAGTGTATAATCAAACTTTTTGGTCTGTGCTATTCCAATAGGTGAAAAATGATGGCTCGGCGCCTGTAGCTCAAGTGGCTAAGGCACCAGCCACATACACCTAAGGTGGCGGGTTCGAATCCAGCCCAGCCCGCCAAACAACAATAATGGCTGCAACCAAAAAATAGCCGGGCGTTGTGGCGGGCGCCTGTGGTCCCAGCTACTTGGGAGGCTGAGGCAGGAGACTCGCTTAAGCCCAGGAGTTGGCGGTTGCTGTGAGTAGTGAAGCCATAG
>CAUYQV010020038.1:0-79113 GCA_963574575.1 Galagoides demidoff | reverse complement strand
AGACGGAGCCTCAAGCTATCCCCCTGGGTAGAGTGCCATGGCATCACAGCTCATAGCAACCTCCAACTCCTGGGCTCAAGCGAGTCTCCTGCCTCAGCCTCCCAAGTAGCTGGGACCACAGGTGCCCGCCACAACACCTGGCCATTTTTTTTTTTTTTGGTTGCAGCCATCATTGTTGTTTGGCGGGCCGGGCTGGGGATTCGAACCTGCCACCTTAGGTGTATGTGGCTGGCGCCTTAGCCGATTGAGCCACAGGCGCCGAGCCAACACATTTATTTTCTCACAATAATTCCCAAAGTCTTAATTTGTTCCAACAACAACTCGAAAGTCCCAAGTTCAGCTTTTTATCTAAATCAGATATGAGTGGGGCTCAAGGCACATTCATCTTGACACAGATTTCCTCCAGCTGTGAGTCTGTGAACTTCCAGAATATGGTGGAGGGACAGGCGTGAGATTGCACAGGGGGCAGAGCTGGGCCCCTGCAGGAGCCCTGCCCCTGCAGCTTTGCTGGGCTCAGTCCACACAGTGGCTTTCTCAGTTTGGAGCCTTATGCCCGCACCTTCCTCAGGCTAGAGCTGCACACCGGTGGCCCCATCCTTCTGTGGTTTTAGGGCTGCCCCATACCCCTGGCCCCACTAGCCCTTGTTCTCGTGGGGACTCCCTGCAGTGGCTTTGCCCCTGTGACAAATCTTTGCCTAGGCTCCCAGGTTCCTTGAAATCTAGATGGAGGCTGCCGTGGTCGCACAACTCTTAAGTTCTGTGTGCCTGCAGAATTAGCTGTGTGTGGACATTGACTAGACTTATGGCTTGAACCTTCTAAAGTGGCAAACCACATTTGGGCCCACTTGAGCAGCCAAGGGGTGCTACCCCAGAGTTCAGGGAGCAAAGTGCCAAGGCAGCTCAGCCCTGTGAATGCCGGGGTCCCACAAGGAAGGACCTCCCCAGACACCTTCTTTTCAAGGTTCTAGTTTGCCCTGGATTTCTCTGAAATGCCTTGTGGATCATTCTCAAATTATCTTGATGAATAGAACCTGGCTGTCTTCTATCCATATTAATCTCTAGCAAATGGTTACTTGGCCACACATACCCTTAGCATTTCCTCCCAAATGCGCTTTTTAATCTTTACATGGCCCAACTGAGTTTCCATATTTTTCCATTCTACTTCCTTGTAAATGATAAATTCCAATTTTAAATCATTGCTCTTTAAATCACTTCTCTTTTCTTTCATTTTACTTTAAGCAGGCAAAGTAGCTGGTCAGCACCTCGAATGCTTTGCTGGATATGTATTTCTTCTCCCAGATATCCTAGGTCATCACTCTTTTCTTCTGCCTCCCTCAAAGTCCTAGGACACCACACAACTCCACAAAGTTCATCACGACTGTACAGCAAGGATGGATGGCCTTTGCTTCAAATGTGGGCAGAGCTGAGACCATTCATAATGCCCAGAACACATTATATCAGCCTTCAGTTGGGCAAAATCATCTCACACAAAGCCTATTTTATAGTCAGTTGTTGAATTTTTCATATAATTCATTGAATATTGTACTAAAAGTGAAAACCAGAATTGTTTTATAGGCTCTCAGAGCATTCCTTCTATTGAATGTGTTTCTTTTGCACCATTGTGAAGTTGAAAAATCATTAAGTCGAAGACCCTCTGTGTCTCATTTCTCATTTTCATCTGATACTTCACTAAAATGGCCTTTATGTTCCACATTTCTACCAACATTCTGATCACAACTACTTGAATAATCCCTACGAAGATTTAGGTTCTCCCTGTATCTCTCATCTTATAAGTCCTCACCAGGATGGCCCTTAAAGCTCCATTCATGCTACCCCGCTCCTGCTGTGATCGATTTACTCTCATAATAAAGTCCTTAATCCATTTAGGAGGGTAGAACACTTGTGACCTAGACACCTCTTAAATTAGGTTTCACCTTTCAACACTGTGCCTTGGAGGATAAACTTCCCAACACATGAGCTTTAAGTGACACATTCAAACCATAGCAGAGACTAATGAAACATAGTAGAAATTGTGAACTCTCTGACAAAAAGGAGAGATCAATAAAGAGAAGAACGAAAACGCCAAGCTGCAGGTAGTTTGACAGTGGAGGCTGCGGGCCAGCCTTGACTTGAGGACAGAATACAGATGAGTCCCTGAGTGGGTCTCACTGTGGAAGACGGGGGTGGAGCTGTGAGGAGGAGACTGTTGTCAGTAGTGCCAGCTGACTAGTTGTGTGGTGTCCAAATGATGCAGAGGGTTGAAAAATAACTGGACGGACAAAATTCACGAAGCAAAAAAGGAAATTGAATATAAGATCATGGTGCCCAAAGAACCTCTGAGATATTGAAGTTCAGCCCTCTCAGTATAACACACTTATTAAGAAACTCACGTCAGCAAAGGTACAACACTTGGGCAGAGCCGCACAGCCTGTCAGCCATAGATCCCAGGCCTCCCCCCCAACCCCCCATTCCCAGTCTCTGCCTTCCTCTTTCCCGCTGTAACTAGGCAGAGCCCACACAGACCCTTTATTTAGCACTTTCCAAATTTGGGGTTAGGGTGTTATTTTAAATGTGAACACAAACCACAAACCTTCCCAGAGACTTTCTCTTCATAGGGAAACTTTGTGTGTGGGGATGGGGCGGGGGTGGGGGGGGGGAATACAAGCATTAAAACATATTTCTCTTAAAGTTTACTTGAGCTTTTTTATACTGTAGAACTTACACATCATCCTTTAATACCTGGGGTTGTATTTCCTTATAGGAAATAAAAAGGATCATGATAGGACATTTATAACAATTTCACAGAATACTTACTAAAATATTCATTTTTTAAATTACTATATTTAATTTTGTTTAAAGGACCTAGTTCTCTTCTATAATCATAGAAGACTATTTGATATTTAGAGATGCCGAAAGATTTCTTTTCTGTTTTTTTAGGAATTCTGAATTTGATGAGAAAATTGAAGCAATCTATCAGGAAGGGGATAGACTCTTTTCCTTCATGTCAAAAGCTATAGTTGGAAAAACACACATAAAAATGAACGACCCTGGTCCTCTGCAGTGCTGTCTGCTTGCATTTTCGCACCTGTGCCCCGGGCGGTCTCTCGTCCTTTGTTAGGCTTTTTTGGCTTCCTGATCAGGGAGGAGCGAGACAGCGAGTAATCAGTACAAGAAGGAGCATGACTGGGTCTGATAAATAAAGAAAAAGGTCCAGGTGTTTGTACTCTGATTTTTAAATAGAGCAGACCACACCAAAGCAACTCAAAGTAAAAGTATGGAGTCTGCAAAATTTGTCTCTGAGCCTATGCCCACCACCCTCCCCTTCATTCTGCTGCCTTTTCTTTATGAGGTAGGATGCGTCATTGCGCTGTCTCTCCAGACCACTCTCTCTGCAGTACCTCCCGCTGGGGCGGCGGGGGAGGCTACCAAGCCTGTGGTCTCCGGCCTTGCCCCTTAAGTCTTGATGAGATTTCTCCACCTGATACTTACTATGCCTTTTAGGCTCTGCATATTAACTGATTAAACTTAAAAACAATTACCTAACAAGGTTGAAGTAGAGGAGAGAGTAGCCACTATTATCCGTCATAATGATTTTTAAGGAAAGAAAGCTGATTAAATAGGGGAATTAACACCTAGCATCACGCTAATAAAAATAATGCTAATAACAAAGGCACAGCATCTTATATTTTTTGAGCACTTACCATCTGCTAGGATATGTAAGACTTTACATATTATAATAAATCTGCAAAATTTCCCTCACTTTTGGGATGAGGAAATGGAGAATTAGAGAGGTATAAAACATACTCAGGGATTCAGAGTTGTGGATTTTATCCTAGGTCTCTTGGACTTCAGTGCCTTAACTATTGAGCCATCGAGTATCTACATGGACCCAACATGTAGCTCATTCGTCCACGCACCCCTCACGTTGTTGGGGCCATAGCTACATTTAACAGCTATTTTCAGGTGCACATTGGGGTGCTGAAAAGTCAGACTGGCTCAGGAAATTATAGTGATGAACAGTTCGGTATGCCAGCCTGAAACAGTGTGACTGTACAAAGCATCACCACACGGCATAATAAATCCTTGCAGAGGACAGTGACTGTTGATAATTTGCAGATGGAAAGTGCTTTTATAAGATGGTAAAGTTCGTAAGCATTGGTAGGACCTAGATAATTAGGAACCCTTGACCAGGTGGCAAGGGCCTTGGAAAAGAAATATGTGTATCAACAATCCCTGTCAGGACACAAGAAGGGAATGATTGCATGAGAATAAAGAAAGCAATGAAGAAAGAAAAGTTTCTTTCCTAGACCAAAAAAGCTATTATCGTGTAAGACAATCACATGATAATTCAGTGATTCATTTGCTAAGCTATACTCATTTTATAAAGATTTGTAACAAATTTAGCCAATCAAATAATAATAAAATTACAATTTCATAACTCTGCAGATACTGTTAACATTATACACGCTTTAGCCATTTTGCTGCACACATTGTATCTTATTTGGGGATCTTTCTGGATTTAGTCTCCTGTATATATATTCAGTGGCTACATAAAATTCTCCCCTATCACTGGTTTCAAATGAGTTGATCTCAAGTGCTCTTATGTGCTAGCAAATTCTTGAGGGTTCCAAAGAACTCTGGCTTATACTATTGATATTTATCTTAGTAGAAATTAAAACTAAGAAACATTTAACATGTTTTATGATTAATTCATTTAAAAATAATATTAAACCCAATACAAATTAAAGAAATATATTTTCCAAACCAAAAAAAAAAAAGGCTCAAAAACATTGTTTTATAATTTTTTTGTAAACATTACTTCTTTAAAGACTAGTTTAATGGAAAACAGTTAAATTCTTACATCTGTGCACTTAATCTGTTGCAATATGTTGTTTTAATTGAATAAATGATAAAAATAAAGGCTCATACAAATGTTATAAAACAGAAGGGTAATTTATTTGCATTTCCAGATAATTATGAATATTCCTTTTGATGCCATTCTGAAACTTGACATGTGGCTTTCTAAAAGTTGATTGAAATATGGAGCCCCTGAACTCTTCATATTCTGTTGTCTATGTATGTAGTACATATGTGTGTATTAAATACACCATCCTATCTTGCATTTTAAATGGAGGCTTTACTGATGCACTATTCTATAACATTGCACATTAGTCATTTGGAAATATTGATTTACTGAGTTATGTAGAGCTTCCAAATATTGATACATTTTACTTTAATATATAAAAAGTTATACTTATTAATACTGCTCATGACCTTTATCTGAAGCTCTGTAACTATTGAGAAGCTGCCAAGCATAATGTAATAGAAACAAATGTTCCAAGGTAATTATTTTTGCTTGAAAGCTCAAATTTTATCATTGGAAATAAATAACTGTCAACCCAGGCCCACTTTCCTCATTTGCCAAATACCCAAGCCTGAATAACAGTGCTTTGTCATTTGTGGTCTCAAGTAAAATGATGTCTGCCTGAAAAAAATGAAGCTAATTCAGCTCAAAAATCTCTTACCCAAGTGCTTTCCTCAAAATGGCCATCATGTTTCTATGTGAGTAGTTTCCATTCTGGCACACAGAATATTTAAAAGATATGCAGTCAAGGGTTAACATTAATAAAATTAGTAATTTTTATTTCTTTATTAAAGATATTCTTAGGCTGGGCATGGTGGTGTATGCCTGTAATCCTAGCACTTGGGGAGACTGAGGCGTGTGGATCGCCAGTTTTGTTATTATTCCTGATGTTATACTGGATTTTGGTAATAATTGTTTATCACTGAATATCAGATTGACACTAATTCTTTCTCTAGGGTCTTCGGTACAGATGACTGAATTTGGAACAGATGTCTGCAACCTTATCAGGAGTTTCTTCTGACTTAATTGCTGCTTTTGGATAATTATTAAGCACTCTTCAGCATGATGGGTCATCAAACGATTATGTGTATTACATGCTCCTTGCTTTATATTAAGTGCCTGACAGATAGAAGGGGGCGTGTCTGTCCCTCACACAAGCTGCAAAACTCTTACACACAATAAATGGTGGTCACATTTAGTACTTAGCTTTGTTAAGGTTTCTTTTATTTTTTAGTTGATTGTTGGCCTTATTACCTAGAGTTAAATGTATAATACAGTGAAACTTAGATGCCTTGTTGAAAGAAAGGGACTACTCACCAAATTAGTTGTTTCCTTTGCTTAATTATCAGAGCCTTATGGTAATTTAGAGGTAGGGGAGTGTAGAGATCCAGTTTTCTAATGCTACAGAGGAGAAAAACGCAAATAACTGGAAAAGCCATAGTTACAAACTAAAACTCATATCTGCTGATCTTACTATCAGAAGGCAAGATCTTAGTGACTAGATAGCTTGAATGGATTTTTGCATGTGGGTTCCTTTGCCTGAGGCAGCGGTTCTCAACCTGTGGGTCGTGACCCATAGGAACCCTATTAAAGGGTCCTGGCTTTAGGAAGGTTGAGAAGCACTGGCCTAAGGGGAGAATAAATTGAAGAAGAAATTTACTTTCTGCTTGGGTATTTGTTCATTTTGTTTTTATTATTTTTTTTAATGTTAAAGCTTCTTTATTGAGTTATTTGAATGTATCGCCAAGGCATTTGGGTTTTTTTTGCAGGTTTTGGCTGGGGCCAGATATGAACCTGACACCTCCAGTATATGGGGCTGGTGCCCTACTCCTTGAGCCACAGGCACCGCCCTGTTCATTTTGTTTTTAAAGTTGGATATTTTACATTTTAGCTATAAAAATAAGGGTAAAACAAAAACATGCTTGGGCCATGCCTGTGGCTCAGTTGGTAGGGCCCTAGCCCCATATACTGAGGGTGGCGGGTTCGAACCTGACCCTAGCCATAATGCAACAAAAAATGGCCGGGTGTTGTGGCAGGTGCCTGTAGTCCCAGCTACTCGGGAGGCTGAGGCAAGAGAATCACCTAAGCCCAGGAGTTGGAGGTTGCTGTGAGCTGTGACGCCACGGCACTCTACCAAGGGTGACAAAGTGAAACTCTGTCTCAAAATAAAAATGCTTAGTAATTAGTTAAGTGGTTAGTTAGGTGATCAATTTATTAATTAATTGATTCAACAACCACATATTTACTGTTTATCATGTGCTTCACAATGTTCTAGATTCTAGAAAGATGTTAAGTACTAAGGAAGGAAAAAACAGTATAGCCAGTAAAGGAAACAGGAGCTGCCAGGGCTGGGCTGGGGGCAATTTTCATGCAGTGGCTAAGGAAGACCCAGCTGGCCCAACTGAGAGAGATTGGAGCAAAGACTTGATGTTGGAACATTTTGGAAGAGGGAGCCCTGTGAGGGAGTCCCGTGAGGGAGCATTTCAGACGGTGCAGAGGCCCTGAGGAAGGACAGCAGGATGGTCGCCATTACAGGTGTGAGGTCAGAGAGGGGAATCGGAGCTGGAGAGGGCGGGAATGGGTAGATGATGCAGCCATTAGAAAGTTTAAGCAAAATGTGAAGGAATCTGTCTTACACTTTAAAAGGATCACTTTTGGTATTGGGTTGAAAATAGATTGTAGACGGTGCCTCAGTTTATTTGTCCTCCCATAACAAAATAACACAGACTGGGTAATTTATAGATAATAGAAATTCATTTCCTCATAGTTCTGGAGGCTGGGAAGTCCAAGATGAGGGAGATGGAAGGTTTGGTGTCTGGTGAGAGGTCACTTTTCCCACAAAGATGGAAAAAGCAAAGGACATACAGAGGGGGAGGAATCAGTGCTGCTGAATAAGCGCCAGGAAGATGTGGTGTCATCCAAGCCGAGGAAAGAAACTTCCTCCAAGAGACAGTGAAGTCCTGCGTCAAATGCTGCAGAAAGGTCAAGGGTAATGAGAACTGAGAATCAACCTCTGGGTTTAGTAAGGCAAAAGTCGGTTGGTGACCTTGACAAAAACTTGCTTCAGTGGAGTAGTAGGACTGAGAGATGGACTGAAACGTTCAGAAAAAAATAGGAGAGGAGGGTTTGTAGACCATGTGTGTGCACCATCCTTCTGAGAGGCTTGTCTAAGGAAGAACAGAAAAATGATTATCAGTAATCACATTGAATATAAATAGTCAATATTTGAGGTTGTAAAGTTAATAATGCAAATATAAGGCAAAGATGGTCAGATTGGATAACAGTGTAAAACCCAAGTGTATGGTGCCCATTTGAAAAACACTGTACATTTAAAAGCACAAACGTTAAAAATAAGAAGATGGGGAAAGATGCATCCTGTTAACCGCTAACAAAAGAACACTGGCGCATCTACAACAGTGAAGTAGATTTCAGAACATGGAAGGTTATTAGGGGGAAAAAAATAATTCCATAATTATAGAGGAGTCAATTTATCAGGACACCTTATAATCCTAAAAATTTACATACCTAATAATAAAACTTCAAAATCCATGAGGTAAAAAGTAATAACACCACAAGGATAGAGAATTCCATAAACAAAAGCAGAAATTTCAATATGCTACTCTGGATAGAGCGATCTGTCCAGATAGATCAATTAGAAAGAAAACTGGTAAGGATGTGGAGAGTTGAACAACACTGCCAGTCAGCTTGGCCCAGCTAACATTTGCAAAACAGTGCACTGAACAACAGCAAAAGACACACTTTGCTAAATGCAAAGGGAACATTTACTGAGAGATCATATTCCTGGCCATAAAACAAGTCTCAATAAATCTTAGAAGATTCAACTCATATAATATATGTTGTTTGACCACAATGGAATTGACTTAAAAATGATATGAAGATATGTTAAAATTAGTAATTATTTGGAAACTAAATAAGAAATTTCTGAATAACCCATGAGTTGAAGAAGAAGTCTAAAGGGAATTAGAAAGTATTTTGATCTGAATGAAAATAAAGACAAAAACATGAACATTTGTGAGATGCTCCTAGAGAATATTTAGAAGGAAATTTATTCTAAAGAATGGCGTTCCCTTAGCATAAAAGTGGCAGAAATCAGTGACCTCCACTTCCACTTTTAAATCCAGAAAAAAGAAATCCAAAGTAAAGAAAAGAAAGGAAATAAATATCACAATGGAAATCAATGAAATAAACACAGAAAAACAAAAACAATAGTGAAAATGGATGACACCAAAGCTATTTCTTTCTTTCTTTTTTTTGAGACAGAGTCACTGTGTCACCCTTGGTACAGTGCTGTGGCATCACAGCTCACAGCAACCCAACCTCGTGGGTTTAAGTGATTCTTTTGCCTCAGCCTCCTTACTGGCTGGGACTACGGGCACCTGCCACAACACTGGGCTATTTTTTGGTTGCAGTTGTCATTGTTGTTTGGCAGGCCCGGGCTGGGTTTGAACCCACCGGCTCCAGTGTATGTGGCTGGTACCTTAGCTGCTGGGCTACAGGCACCAAGCCACACCAAAGCTATTTCTTTGAGAAGATCAATAAAGGTCTAGACAGGTTGACCAGGAGAAAACAAGTAGAGAAGATACAAATTAGGATTATCAGGAATGAGACAGATGATTATCACCAAAGATTCTATAGATGTTAAAATAATAATAAGGGAACATTATGAATTACTATATGCCAATACTTTCAACCACTTCGATGAAATGAAAAACTCCTTGAAAAACACAAACAACCAAAGGAAACAGAAAACACCAGTATTCTTATATCTATTTTTAAAACCAATTTATTGTAAAACACCTTCTCTATCTCTAAGAAACCCTGGGTCCAATTCACTGAACAGTAAAATAGTAAGTCCACTCTGGTCAACAGTCAGCCAAACATTAGGAAGAAACAGTACTGATGCTGCCAATCACGCAGAAATTGAAAAGGAGACACTGACTTTGTAAAGCCAGGATTATGTGTAAAGCAAGACAAAGACACCTAGCTGTCAGCTGGGTCTCCTGGTGCACTCCTATAGCCCCAGCTACTTGGGAGGCTGAGGCAGGAGGATCTCTTGGGCCCAGGAGTTTGAGGCTCCAGTGAGCTATGATCACTCACATCACTGCACTTAAGTCTGGACAACAAACTGTTTCTTAAGGAAGGAAAGGGAGAGCGGAAAGGGAGAGAGGGAAGGAGAGGGGAAAACAGAAACCTGTGGATCAGTTTATTACTGTCACTCATGAACCAAAATTCTTTAAGATTTTTGGCAAGCCAAAATCATCCAAACAATATGTAAAAAATATAGCATGATGAAGTGGAATTTATCCCAGTGCTAGTTTAAATTGCGGGGGGGCGGGGAGTGTAAATAAGAATATTTTTTAAACTTAAAAAATTGAAGCATCTGATCATTTCAGTAAATGTAATAAAAAACCTTTGACAACATCGTACAAACTTAATTTACAAGAACTCTCAGAAAACTAGGAATAGATGGGACCTTCCCTGACCTAATAAGGACACCTACAAAAAACCAGTGCCTGTGGCTCAAAAGAGTAGGGTGCCAACCCCATATGCCACAGGTGGTAGGTTCAAACCCAGCCCTGGCCAAAAAAAAAAAAAAGATTAAAAAAAATAAAAAATATAAGAAACCTAGATTTAACATCTTTCTTTTTTTGGATTTTTTTTTTTTTTTTTTTTTTTTTTTTTTTTTGGAGACAGAGTCTCACTCTTTCACCATGGGTAGAAGTGCCGTGGCATCATCATAGCTCACAGCAACCTCAAACTCTTAGGCTCAAGTGATCTCTTGCCTTAGCCTCCCAAGTAGCTGGGGCTACAAGCACCTGGCCAATTTTTCTGTCTTTAGTAGATACGGGGGTTGCTCTGGCTCAGGCTGGTCTTGAACTCCTGAACTCAAGCAATCCACCCACCTCAGCCCTCCAGAATGCTAGGGTTACAGGCGTGAGCCACCTTGCCCAGCCTGTGAGTCATTTCTTAATGGTTAAAGAGTTTCTGTTTAAAGTGATTAAAAGGTTTTAGAAGTAGTAATGGTTATATAACATTGAAATATCCAATTAATGCCACTGAATTGTAAACTTAAAATGTAGATGTAGCAACAAGTAGCAAGTTTTATGTTATGTAGTGAGACACCACCACACACATGTTAGGGTGGCTAAAGTTACCAACCATACAAATACAGATGAGAATGTGGGTAAATTGGAACTCTCAGGAGCTACTGAATGGAAAAGAAAAATGGTGAAGTCCACTCTAGTAAACAGTCTGACAGTTACTTCAAAAATTGAACTCTTACTTATGATTCAGCCATTCCACTCCTGGGAATTTTCTCACAAGAAAGGGGAATATACGTCCACACATAGAGTTGTAGTCAAAAATGGGAAACAACGTTATTAGCAGTCGAATGGGTGAGCGTTTTGTGGTGTAGCCATGCAATGGACTGTCAGTTATGAGAATGAATGAACTACTGACATCCGCTCACTAATGATACTGAGTGAGGGAACCAGGCGCAGAGTCGGGATGGTGGGACTTTATCTGTGTTCTCTAAGCCCCGGATTCCTGCTGTGATGGTGGGAAGCCAAGTGGCTGCCTGTGCCTAGGAAGGGCATTCTGGCAGGGGTGAGAGGGAGAGGTTGTGATGGGCACAGACTTTGGAGAGAGAGAGAGAGATGTGTCATTATCTTGGGTGTATCCATGGTTTCACAGATACATACGTGTCAAAGCTTATCAGATTGTACATTTTAAATATATGGTGTTTATTGTATGTCCCTTGTACCGAAAAAATCTATCTAAAACAATTTAAGGGCACAAAATAAAGCTGTAACTTCAGTACTCCAAAAATGCTGAGCTCCTTTGCCCTGTTACTTTTAGGAATTCTGGGAAGTATTCTAGGAATGTACAGTGCCTGTAACCCGTCTCTAGGTTTCATTTTAATATATTAGGGACAGAAATGAGATGCGACAGTCACATAGATTCCAGATCTCTGAACTTACACCAGGATATTTTCATCATTTTGAAAAACTACACTAAGATTTTTTGACTTTGTAAAAATCCCCGTAATATTAAATTGGATGTTATCTTACTGCCTATTTAATATACAGCTGTAGAACTGGGACGTGAACAGGTGATAAATTTTCCTGTCACCCGCTTTGCAGTTTGCTTTCCTTGCCTGCCCTGGTGCTTCAGTTTCCTTCACAGCTGAGCTTGGGGTGCGGGTGCTGACAGCTTCACTCCGCAGTCTTCTCTTAACTACCCGGTGTTTCTTATTTTCACAATTTTCATTATTTAAGTTTTCATAAAACTCTATTCCCTTAAGTTGTGGGATTAAGACTCTAAGATGGAAATCTACCACGTCTAATTTTTAGTACATTTTAAAATCCAGTGTCAAAATATTTTAAAATATCTTTTCTTATTCAATTTCACATAATTTGGGTTGTATTTCTTTTTTTCTTTCTTTCTTTCTTTTTTTTTTTTTTTTTGAGACAGAGCCTAAAGCTGTGGCCCTGGGTAGAGTGCTGTGGCATCACAGGTCACAGCAACCTCTAGCTCCTGGGCTCAAGCGATTCTCCTGCCTCAGCCTCCCAAGTAGCTAGGACCACAGGCGCCTGCCACAACGCCTGGCTATTTTTGGTTGCAGCTGTCATTGTTGTTTGGCGGACAGGGCTGGATTCGAACCTGCCAGCTCAGGTGTACATGGCTGGCGCCTTAGCCACTGAGCCACAGGCGCCAAGCCGGTTGTATTTTTATATTAATGCATGAGGTCCTTTCAGAGAAACAATAACTTTATGCAACTGTGTTGTATGTGCTCTTTAAAATAACATGTAATACATGTGTTGCGCTGTGTGTAGTATACCCAGTCTATAAGCTGCCTTATCAGATTTCAGTGAGCGCGAGATTCCACTTGCTTCTCTCCCCTGCCCTCGCTTGGCCTCACAGAGAGGCCTGCTAGAGTCTCCCGGTCCATGTTCCTGCTTTTCTTCTAATTTAGTTTTTCTTCTAATTAGTTTTTCTTCTAATCCAACTCTGGCCTGAGCGAGCGATCTGTGATAAAATATAACTCCGTCACAGTACCGAGCAATCTCCGTCCACGCGTTCCTGGTGCTTTGGAAAAAGCATCTGGACACCTTTCCATGCCCCCGGGAAGGCCCAGTGTGCCCGGCCCCAGGAGCTGTTTCCTTTCTCATCCTTGACACGTTCTGTGTAGAAATTCTTCCAGGTCTTTGTCGCCCACACTCTTTCTGTGCCTGGGATCACTCTCCCCACCTCCTCATTCTCATTACCCTTCACGTCTCGGCTTACATGTTACTTTCCCCCAGAAGCCTTTCTTCCAAGTGGGGTTCGCTATTTCATCTGTGTAGTATGGAGCAGCCAGTATTCCTCCTAGGGGAGCCTGTATGAGAATCTTCAGATTCGCTGCTGTCTGCTCCTCCCACCCTGTCACCAACTCTGTGAGGTTGAGGACTATTTCTCAATCACCATTTTATCTTTGAGACCTGCCTGAAGATAAAGAGCCATCTACGTGGTATGTGACAGGAGCTGAGTAACGAACGCTGGTCTTGAAAAGGAAAGGTGGTTTTGATCATTTCAGAGCAAAAAAGTGAGCACTTTCTTTTTTTTCTGCTCAGCGTTAAAGATCTCCAAGCCTGAAATGGAGGGCTATACCTAAGTAAACACCAGTTTGCCTAGCTGGCTGGATTTGGAGATAAGCAAATATGACTCTAATTGTATCTTTTAAATTTCAACAGTCTTAATTTCGCTCACATGAGATACCTACTGCAATAATCCAATTCACAGGGACAAAGCAGAACAGCCGTTCCCAGGGGCTGGGGAGCAGAGAAGGTATATGGTGAACGTCTAACGCAGCAGTTCCCAGCTTTTTTGGCACCAGGGACCAGTTTTGCAGAAGACAGTTTTTCCACAAACCAGTGGTGGGTGGGTGATTTCAGGATGATTGAAGCAGATTACATTTATTGTGTATTTTGTTTCTAACATTCTTATATTGTAATATATGATGAAATAATTCTACAACTCACCGTAATGCAAAGTTAATGGGAACTCTGAGTGTGTTGTCCTGCGGGTACACAGGCCCAGCCCTGGCATCACCACCCCCAATCCACCACAGGTCACCAGGTGTTATGTTCTCAGAAGGAGCATGCAACCTCCATCTTGCACGCACAGTTCCTGCTGCTATCAGAATCTAAAGGCCCTGTTTCTCTGACCGGAGGAGGGGCTCAGGCAGCCATGTGAACAATAGGGAGCGGCTGTAAATACTTATGAAGCTTTGCTGGCCCTCTGCTCACCTGCTGTGCACGCCGGTTCCTAACAGGCTGGGGACCCGCACCTGGTCTGTGGCCTGGGAGTTGGAGACCACAAGTTTAAATGGTATAAAAGAAATGGAACCACACTAAAACCCTGTACTAAACAAAACTACATAAACTCTTTAAGTTTTGTATTGACTTTTGAGAGAGAGGACAGGCAGGCACATAGATGAGAGTTGCTGAGAAACGAGAGTCAAAAGGTTCTCAGAAAACAGCTTGTGCTGCAGTTTCTCTAGACAAGTCTCAGTTCAGGCAGCTTTTGTGTGTCCAGAGATGGCAAATAAATCCATTGTCTCGAATTACTATCTTCTATCAAATTTTAATTTACTGTTAATAGGATTCATACATATTAATCAGGAAAAAGCACATCTTTAAATTTACTATTGAGCTTCAAAGGTATTGTTTACAGTAGTTTTGATTTAAAATTCCTTTGCTATTTCTTTTTTTTTTTGAGACACAGTCTCATTATATCACCTTCCAGTAGAGTGCTGTGGAATACTCACAGCAACCTCAAACACTTAGGCTTAAGTGACTCTCTTGCCTCAGCCTCCCAGGTAGCTGGGACTACAGGCACCTGCCACAATGCCCAGCTATTTTCTAGTGTAGTTGTCATTGCTGTTTAGCAGGCCCGGGCCGAGTTCGAACCCACCAGTCCCAGTGTATATGGCTAGCGCCCTAACCATTGAACTGTGGGCCCTGAGCCAAAAAATTCCTTTACTATTTAAGGAATAAAGGAATAACTTTTTTTGAACAAAAAGTTGTTACCTGAATTCGTAATTCTTATAGTTTCATTCAACCAATTGTCTGGGGCCATGTCACGTTGGTCTGTATTCATCCTTGTTCTATTGTGTGTCTAAAAAATACAGTGTACCCAAGATTGAAACAATACTTACACATACGTTAAACATTGTTTTAATTATATTATCAAATGTTTAAAGCACCCCTCTGAATATGTAACTGTGGGGAATTTGAGGAGGAATTTTTGTTACATAGTTTTAGTTTTACTTCTGTGAGCTTCCTGAAGTGTTTCATAACAAAACAAAAAACAGAAAGAAGAGATGTGTTTGATGTTAAGAGTGTCTGAGGTCCAGACTCAGCCTGCAGCTTAAGTATCAGTGACTTGGTTGTTCCCTGGTCTCCAAAGGCTTCTGTTTTCTTTTTCTTTCTTTTTTTTTTTTTTTGGAAACAGTCTCACTCTGTCACCGTGAGTAAAGTGCTGTGGTATCATGGACCACAGCAACCTCAGACTCTTGGACTCAAGTGATCTTCCTGCCTCAGTCTCCTAAATAGCTGTGGCTACAGGTGCCCACCACCATGCCTGGCTAGTTTTTTTATTTTTAGTAGAGACGGCGTCTTGCTCTTGCTCAGGCTAGTCTCAAACTCCCGAGCTCAGGCAGTTCAGCTGCTTCAGCCTCCTGAGTGCTGGGATTACAGTCTAAGCCACCTTGCCTGGCTCAAGGCTCAGCCTTTGGCTTCTAACCTGACTAAAGCAATGGCTAATCTGTACAGTTGTATAGACAGTGGTGGTTTTATACGTTGATAGTGACAGGGACAAGATTTTAGCCAAATGCACCTATTAAAAATGTAGAAAGGATGAACAGGAAGTTGGTAGTTGTCAGACAAAGAGAGAAGAGGAACGTCCACCCCTGACACCCTGGTCATGCAGAGACATTGAGTCTTGTCCACAAGACTACAGACAAATATGTGGTTACGACTAGAACATGGAATAAATATAAAGAAATAAAAGACAAGAAATGAGGGTTCTTTGTTGGTCTAATCCTCAGGTGTAGAAATTAGCTTTTGTGGAATCCTATATAAGCTGAGTTTGGTGTCCATGTAACCTTGAAGCTTTTATGACATTGTGTGTTTGGGAAGTATATGTTCCACTATTCCTGAGGCAAGACTTGACGGAAGCCATGTGGCCTTTGGAAGCATTGATAGTCTAACCAGTAAATCCTTGCGTAATATCCAACATAATCCAAGTGCTGCAAGAGGCCTGTGGAAAATTCTATACACGGAGCATCCTTTCTTTGATTCTTGGCTTCATTGCAAAACCACATAGATGAGGCACCTAGCCTAATATAAATTACTAAAGGGAAGGACCTGGTGTGAAAGCTTTTCATATAAAACATGTATTTTTATAAGATATTTGTGGCCATTGCTTATTGTTAACTTCTTGAAGTTAACTGCACCATATCATTTTTTTTTTAAGACTTCATAATACCTGACATTGGGACATACCATGTTGTGTCTGCCACTAATACAGAGATCACGACAGCCACCTGCTTCTCTCTTAACTTGGCATTTCCTGTACTTGCCCCCAGGTTACTGACTGTGATCTTCTCTTTAAAAATCTGCTAAGAGGGGCCTGAGACAAGATTATCTTTTGAGGATACAATCTTTAGCAATACTAACAGCAGCAACAACAAAAAATCAACCCAATGTTTTATGCTTACCTCATTTTTTGTATTACTGTGCTAGCCATGTGTTAAGACAGCTGGTTGTTCCAATTTTTTTCTTTTCTCTTTTCTTTTCTTTCTTACTTTCTTTTCCCTTCCCTCTTCTCCCCCTTCCCTTGACCGAGTCTTACTCTGTCACCCTGGGTAGAGTGCCATGGCATTGCAGCTCACAGCAACCCCAATCTCTTGGGCTCAAGGGATCCTCCTGCCTCGGCCTTCCTAGTAGCTGGGACTACAGGTGCCCATTACAATGCCCAGCTAGTTTTTCTCTGTTTTTAGTAGAGACGGGGTCTTGTTTTGCTCAGGCTGGTCTTGAACTCCTGAGCTAAGGGATCCTCTCACCTCAGCCTCCCAGAGGGCTAGGATTATAGGCATAAGCCACCGTGTCTGACCTGGTCTTCCCAATTGTCTTCTATGAGTGTTTAGATTTTTCTGGTTGTTTTTGTAAATGTGCATTTTTCCAGATAAGGAAACAGAATCCAAATATCTTATCTATAAGGATTTGTTAATATAGCCAATCTTCAAATTATGACAGCCTAAAATTACTTTTCAAACTTTCTTATTAAGATCCTTTTATTAGACTGCTTTGGGAGAGTGGAAATATGTGACAGCTCTGAATTCCCAAAACATCCCCATTAATTTCTCCACTGCTTACCAGTGGAATGAACCTTGGACTTTGAACTTCTCCATAGGATCCTGCCAGAAGAATGTTCAATTGGAAATGATAATTTTTGTTATGAAACATCTGATTTCATATACTATAAAGCAAAAAGTGGAACAGTGAACTGTTTTCCATTTAATGAAATCTCCCAAATGACATTGAAAATAGCTTTTGAATTATTTCAATATGCAGAATCAGTCCTAATGCTGGTATCTGTTTAATCACAATATGTGTGTGATTGGTGTGTTATGAACCTAAGACTTAAACGTATAGAACTCAACATTTAGTAGTGTCTCTAGGAATTATTTTTAAATGAATGTATTTTGTAAAGTATTTTTAGAGCAAACACACCTTATAATTAAAGAATTTAAAACCAATCTACAGATATGACATCCAAGCATCAGGTTTGTCAGTTTGAATCTTTTGACTTTTCTTCCTGATTGACGGGAGAATCAATGGCACTCACACTGTGGATTTCATTTGTTGTGACCTGATAGACAGATGTCACATTATTGCTACCACTAGGAATAAGAATGCACTCCTGATATCTCAAGGCGGTTTTGATTTGCTTTTTGTTCTGATGATTAGGGATAATGAGCATTTACTTCATGTGTTTGTTGGTGATTTATCTGTCTTCTTGGGAGAAGGTTCTGCACATGTTTCTTGCCCAGTGATAAATGGCATTGTTTGCCCTTTTCTTGTTAAGCAGTTTGAGTTCTCTGTAGATTCTGGATATTAACCTTTCGTCAGATTCCTAACATGTGAATATCTTCTCCCAGTCTTAAGGTTGTCTGTTTGCTTCAATTTTTGTGTGCTTAATTTTTGTGTACCAAAGCTTTTTAGCTTGATCAGGTTTTTTGGAAAGAAGTATGGAGAATCCTCAAGAAACTAAAAGTAGACCTCCCATGTGATCTCTCAATCCCATTACTAGGTATTTACTCAGAAAAAAAAATCATTTACTGTAAGGACATTTGCACTAGAATGTTTATTGCAGCTAAATTCACGTAGCCAAAAAGTGGAAACAACCTACTACCCAGCAACTCACAAATGGATAAATAAACCGTGGTATATGTACACCATGGAATACTGTTCCGACATAAAGAAAGACGAAGACTTTACATCGTTTGTATTTACCTGGATGGATTTGGAGAACATCCTCCTAAGTATCACAAGAATGGAAAAGCAAGCATCCAGTGTACTCAGGACATTACAAAAGTAGTAGATGAAAAACTACAGGCCCACAGGAGAGGAGAAACACAATTAAATTCAAGAACGGGGGCTGGGCAAGGAAAGGGGGAGGGGAGGGAGGAGATGGGTGGGCTCTCACAGAACCAGCACCACCTCCTGGGTAAAGGGCTCAAGGACAACTTGGACTTTACCTCACAAATGCAAACAATGTAACCTTATCGTAGGTACTCTTATATTAATCTGAAATTTAAAGAAAAAAAAAGAACACCCTCCTGGCAAAATAGACACGGTAAAGCACAAGTACTTTTCAATTCTGTTACCAAACTATTTCATAGTTTTGAGTGGGGGAAATAAACCCAGACACAGAATCTAAAGATTAAATATTGCTGTTTATAAGAAAGGCACTACAGGAAGGAAGGAGGAGAGTTCTTTTCAGGACAAATAACTTCAAGACTACTGGTACAAATTGTGAAACTGCTGGGCAAATATAGATTATAAAATTCAGAAGTGTTTTTATCTTGCTACTGTTACTGCAACAGCATACCAAGCAGGTCCTCTTTCGTCTCTCACCAAATTCATCTCTCTCAAGTATCTCTTACGATGAAAGTGAAAATAAAATTCTTCCATGTTTTTCAAATAGTCTTTTGAAAATTTTCTAGGTTTTGACAGTCTGCCTTCCTATTCTCTGCTGAAAGTCTTGAGGTATTAATTTCCATACTTATCCATCACAAAGCTCATGTCTCTAGATATCCACAAGTCACTTCTTAATGGGGGTCTTATGTCATACTTCTGTAAAAAAAAATTCTTATAATTTGATACGTTAAGAAAATTGGTGTGGTTGTTCCCAATTTCTGGCTGGCAAGCACGCTCCTCTTTCCTTCCTTTGAAGCAATTCTATTTTTTTTTTTTTTTTTTTTTTTTGAGACAGAGCCTCAAGCTATCCCCCTGGGTAGAGTGCCATGGCATCATAGCTCATAGCAACCTCCAACTCCTGGGCTCAAGCGAGTCTCCTGCCTCAGCCTCCCAAGTAGCTGGGACTATAGGCGCCCGCCACAGCGCTGGCCATTCTTTGGTTGCAGCCATCATTGTTGTTTGGCGGGCCGGGGCTGGGGATTCGAACCTGCCACCTTAGGTGTATGTGGCTGGCGCCTTAGCCGCTTGAGCCACAGGCGCCAAGCCTGAAGCAATTCTTTTAAATGCCTGTCTTATTTTTCCCCCCACAATGCTAGCAACATAATTTCGATGTATAGAAAGAAGACACAGAGGGTGAATGGTCACTAATCAAACTTCCCTGAAAAGGTGCACATTGTGACAGGATTACACTTTGATGGGCAAAGGCGTACTCTGAATGTTGAGGATTACATAATAAACCAGACTATGATCTTTAGACACTCCAGATCTTTGGAAAATAGGTCTTTTTTCTGAGCATGTGACTTATGTCATGAAGGGAGAGAGCTGTGGGAGCAGAATGGTTAGAGACCACGCATGGTCTAATTTGAAGAAGTCCTGCTTGGTAACATATAACTCTGTGCCCACTGGAGAGGAAAAACACAGTTAAATTCAAGAAGGGGGGAAATAGGTTGTTTTTGTAAATGTGTATTTTTCTGAATGGGAAACAAACCATGTCATCTGCTGCTAGTTCTATTTTTAGTAGAGACACAGGGTCTTGCTCTTGCTCAAGCTGGCCTCAAACTCCTGAGCTCAAGCAGTCCAGTGGCCTGGGCCTCCCAGAGTGCTGGGATTACAGGTGTGAGCCACTGTGGCAGCTGGATTGCCAGGGACAACTAAACAGTCTAAACAGGACGAGGGCCCCAGCCCTTCTAGGGACACACAGGGTATTAAGCTGTGCATTTTCTATAAAATTTCTTTGTAACTTGAGGCACTGATTGAAAATCATCATCCCTACATTTTTTCTTCTGTAAAAGAAATACAGTATAAAAATACCTGGATTTTTAAAAATATTGTTAGAAAAATTTTAGTTAATGCTAACCTACATTGGTAAGTCTTACCTTATGAAGGGACTTTTAAGAAAAAAATATAAAAATTATTTGTGAATTCTTGGCAAGCAGGAGAACATGATTTTCTTTTTTTTTTTTTTTTTTGAGAACGTGATTTTCTTATTCAGTTGAGACTTACATGTGCAGAACTCATAATGATTAAAAATCTTAATATAAAGGAGGATTTAGAAAGAGTTATAAACTTAAATCACTTTGCTCAAACAATTACGAATATAACAGCTTTAATAAAAATTAAAACATTTTAATTAATTTCAGAAGACTAACTCAACTGTTACTTTGCATACAGCAAATGAGGCATTTATTGGTTGTAAAATTTTTGTGCTTTTTTCCCACATTTCCTGAGAACAGGACGAGAATACTAAATATGTACTGAAATCATTTCTTCCAGACCTGCTGGAAAGTATTCCTCTCTTTCTTTCTTCACCGATAGGTAGAAGACTTTGATCTTAGATGACTTGTGGTCAGACTGATGATAACAGCTTAAACTTCCTGACTTGAGCAGAGATGATGGAATTGTACTTTGCAGAAAGTTCCAGAGTAGAGAAACGACTCAATGTAATTTATCATCTGTCAGTGCTTGTTCTCTTTCACAAGCAGGACTGTGGTCATGATGTTACCAGATGAGGCTCTCTTTAGTAGGTCCTTGGTCTCAGGGACTCGAGGAATGAACCCACAAACCACAGATCAGCATCAAGACAGGATTTTATTAGAATGGAATACAGAAGACGTAAAAAGCACCAGAGCTTCTGGCAGGGGGAAAGAACTAACTGGGGAGTCTCTACGTGGGCTCTTTATCTAGGGGTATTAGGTCTTGAGAATTACACCTGGCCAGGACGTGGCAAGTGGAAACATGTTTCCATCACTAATGAGCATTATTGACAAAGGAATGAATGCAGTCCCTCCAGCTCAGGGCAAAGGTCAGGGTGTTCCCTTCAGGAAACTGCCCAAGCCTAGGAAAACTGGGGTCCCCTGTCCAGCCTTGAATGGGGGAACCCTGTATCAATGACAGAGGCCTTGCAGCTGCCTTGGGTCTGGTCTGGCTGTCTCTAGAAGCTAAGTGGAAGGACTGTCGTGCCCAACATTTAAGATGTAGTTTGATTGACGTGCTCACTAATTGAGAAATTTAATTCATGCCCTAAACATCTCTTTATTTTATTTATTTATATATTTATGAATTTATTTTTTTATTTTTATATTTTGAGGCAGATTCTCACTCCATTGCCCTGAGTAGAAGTGCGGTAGCATCAGAGCTCACAGCAACCTCAAACTTGGGCTCAAGAGATCCTCTTTATAAATAGTCAGCACATTGAATCCTATAATGGCATAAATGTATTTATGATATATGTATAAATGACTTAATTAAAAAAAAAGATCCTCTTGCCTCAGCCTCACCAGTAGCTGGGACTATTGGTGCTGGCCACAATGCCCAGCTAATTTATTATTTATTATTATTATTATTTTATTTTATTATTATTATTTTTTTTTTTTTTTTTTGCAGTTTTTGGCCAGGGCTAGGTTTGAACCCACCACCTTCAGCATATGGGGCCAGCGCCCTACTCCTTTGAGCCACAGGCACCGCCCATTGTTTTTTTAAATTTTTGTAGAGATGGGATCTTGCTCTTGCTCAGGCTGATCTCAAACTTCTAAGCTTAGGAAATGCACCCATCTTGACCTCCCAGAGTGCTAGGATAGGATCCACCATACCCGGTTCTAAACAGTTCTTTAAAAAGTTAAATTAAAGAAGGAAAATATCACTGAGGCACTTAAGAAAAGGTAAGTGTGTTGAGTTCTTATTGTGATCACTGGGCAGCAAGTAATATATTGTTAAATATTGTATCTATTTTCTACCTTTACTCTCCTGGGCAGTTCAGGATGAAGAGGTGATTCTTGACACGCTATGTATGATATGAAGTCCGCAGGGCTGTTTGGCCACAGTAGAAATTTTATGGCCAAAGAGATTAGTAGAGGAAGATAAGGCTATTTAACTTCCCAAAGATAAGACAATATTGTGAGGCTTCTGTGACTAAATCAGATATGTTATTTGTATAAATGAAGAAACTGCACTGCTGCCGTTGGGAGCTGTAAGGAATGGCGCTTTAATGAGTGCAGGCCAGACCTCTGTCACTCACTGCAGGCCATGGTCATTAGAGGCTGCCCACAGTCAAACCTATACCACCTCCTCCCCTCTTTTTGATATGCAGCCTTCATTTCACCCAGCTGCCACTAGCATTATAAGGAAATCCCTGGATAAAATGTGAAATAAACATGATTCTATTAAAAATGAGAAGGTAACAGAAAAGTGAGATTCACCCAGTTCCATTTACTCAGATATCAGCTCTATGGTGTCCTAAAGACAACCCAGATGACAAAAACGTTTTACTCTTTTCTTTAAATGTTTATTTTAGGAAATCAGAGGCTGTTTCTAGACAGTTGTCTAGTTATAAATCTATCATACTCCAGGTGGAAACTTCTGTGTATAGGATGGTGCCTGTGGCTCAGTGAGTAGGGCGCCAGCCCCCTATACTGAGGGTGGCAGGTTTGAAACTGGCCCCAGCCAAACTGCAACAAAAAATAGCCGGGGATTGTGGTGGGCGACTGTAGTCCCAGCTACTCCGGAGGCTGAGGCAAGAGAATTGCCTAAGCCCAAGAGCTAGAGGTTCCTTTGAGCTGTGATGCCACGGCACTCTACCAAGGGCAATGAAGTGAGACTCTGTCTCTAAAAAAAAAAGAAAAGAAAAAAGAAACTTCTATGTATAAATGAGGATAGCTAAATGAATTCATTCTTTAGGTTTATTGAATATTTAAATATCCCTGTAGCATTTTTTTCAAATCCCACAGAAGGAAATAGCAGCTAATTTATAGATAGCAGCAGAAATATATGTTGTGTGTGTGTGTATCTGTGTGTAGGCTATAATTAAAAAGGACTTATTTGTTTTATTCATTCATTCGTTTATTCATTTATTCATGTGTTTATCTTGCCAAGACAGGGTAGGAATGGGATGGTGGGGAGAGAACAGCACATGGGGTTTGTTTGGTTTTGTTCTAATTTGGGCTTATCCTAGGGGCTGTGAAGGGGCCTCTGGCTTCTTTCCTGCATATCTGCCCGCTGGGGTCTAGGACTGGGACCCCAGACTAAACCTCTTTCTCTCCACCACATAATGCTCTAATCTTGCAACAATAGTGACTCAGTGACTCCAAACCCTGTGCCCCTCTCTCCCTTTCTTTCACAGTCTAAACATGTTTGTGTTATGAATCATCTCAGACACAGGGCCCATGTGACAGGGGGCTGGGTCTCCTCCTTACCACCTCACTGAATCAGGATGCAGCCCACAGAGTCGCCCCTCCAGGCTGGGTGAGAGTTCATTGATGTTCTGAATATCACTAAGACTTAATTCTGTGCTGAAAAGTTGAAAAGAAAGGGGGAGGAGGGGAAAGGAGAGAGGAATAAAGATGAGATCTTTAGAGAATGATGTATTCAGCGAATGAACTTTTGCAGAATGGCTAACAAGGAGGAATTTTGGTGAAGGAAAATTGGTCATTGATGTGATTCCTTCCCCTTTCTCTTTGCCCTTTAGAGGGGGAGGAAAGTTAGGGGACCTGTCAGTTAAACAGTAGAGGGGAAGAGAAAAGATTTATTTCCAGGAGTCAAAACACAGACTCCCACTTTGGCTCCCAGTTCATCAGGCTTTGAGGAATGTAAGCGTCTGGTAGATTACAGGGCAGCCCTGTCTCATTTAATGCTATGCAACTTCATGACCTAATTTAGCCTCTAGTGCACACAAGTCAGAGGGGTTGAGGGCTTCACATAGATTCTTCTGCACCCTGTCTGAGACAGATAGTGCCCTTGGAAGAAAGGTTGGCTAGTTAGTCTTTTTGGTGGAGTCCAGGCTGGTTCTGTCTCGAGGGATATGAATAAGCAAGGATAACTTCAAGGGAGAGAAATGACGTTGGTGAGAAGTGGGCTGAAAGCAACTTGGCCTGTTCCATCTTTGTTCCTTCTTGGAATGAAGAGGCGTCTCCACAGGACTTTGGGCTCTTCTGTGCTCATAATCATCTAATTGTATGGCCTGCTAGAAGGAATCTGCAAATGAAATTTTAAAGCGAGTGTTCAAGAAAACCACCATGTAGGATTGATTATACAAAATGCATTTATCATCTAAGTGCCTATGAGGAACATTCACATGCATAGTGTAAGCAAGACGATAACAGCAGGTGCTTGGAGTGGCAGAACTGAGGTTGGTTGTTGTTGTTTTTGAGACACTGTCTCACTCTGTTCACCCTGGATAGAGTGCTGTGGTGTCATAGCTCACAGCAACCTCAAACTCATTGGGCTCAAGCGATCCTCTTGCCTCAGCCTCTTGAGTAGCTGGGACTACAGGCACCCAAGAAAACACCCAGCCAATTTTTCTATTTTTAGTGAAGACGGGGTCTCACTCTTGCTCAGGCTGGTCTCCAACTCCTGAGCTCAGGCAATCCACCCACCTCGGTCGGCCTCCCTGAGTGCTGGGATTACAGGTGTGAGCCATTACACCCAGCCCAGAACTGAGGTTTTAATAACTTTAGGAAGAAAATTTGCTTGCATGCTATTTACAAATTAATTCTACCACCTCTGACATCAGTATTATAAAAGTTTAAAAAACAGCACAATGCATTTACGATGTTTCTATATTTGATATATGTCCACACAAACTGTGAAAGAGGAAAGCTAGCACTTCCTCCTTTCTCTTGCAACTGAATAACATATTCATACATTAAGTACATGATGCTTCTGTTCTGCAGCTGCAAACTTCTGACTATATTACTCCAGTATTAAGAGGTGGTATGGAAAGGAGCCCAAGGTAGAGGAGGAAGGAAACCTTTATTTTTTACATTTTTGTCCTTTGAACTGTACAATTACAAGTAACATTGTGTAGCAACACAGCTGGAGGGAATGAGCCAGACAACTAATAAATGTCTTTCTCTTAATTTTCTTACACTTACAGCTTTATTCATTCATTCAACAAACATGTGCCAAGCATTTATATTATGCTAGGGGTTCTCAACCTGTGGGTCTCAACCCTTTGGGGGTTGAACGACCCTTTTACAGGGGTTGCCTAAGACCATCTTGCATATCAGATATTTACATTATGATTCATAACAGCAAAATTACAGTTATGAAGTAACAATGAAAATAATTTTATGGTTAGAGGTCACCACAACACGAGGAACTGTACTAAAGGGTCATAGCATTAGGAAAGTTGAGAACCACTGTTCTAGACCCTTTCAACACATTAATGAACAAAACAGATAATGATATAAACTATCTTCCTTGAGTTTACATCCTGGGGTGTGAGCATTTTCTGACTTATAGAACCTGATTATAATTATCCAGATTATTTTTCCCTAAATATTCTTTTTTTTTTTTTTTTTTGAGACAGAGTCTCACTTTGTCACGCTGGGTAGAGCACTGTGACATCACTGCTCACAGCAATCTTAAATTGTTGGGCTTAGGTGATGCTCTTGCCTCAGCCTCCCAAGCTGCTGGAACTATAGACAGCCACAATACCCAGCCAGTTTTAGAGACAGGGTCTCGCTCTTGCTCAGGCAATCTACCTGTCTCAGTCTCCCAGAGTGCTGGGATTACAGGTGTGAGCCACCATGCCCAGCCACTTGTTTTATTTATTATTCCATTAATTTATTCATTCATTCATTCTTCATTCAATAGAATTTTGATTACTGCAAACTATATGCCAGACCCCATTCCAGACACCCGGGCAGAGTGGATAACCCACTGCCCTCCAGAAGTCAGTTGGGTGAAGAACCAAGATGCTTCTTTGCAAACACAATTTCTAGTTTCAAGTTATAAAGGGCTTAGGTGTTTCTTCAGTTAGCTTTCTGTTTTTCAGTATTTTTATAGCAAGTTGTCTTTGCTACCAGAGAAATAAACTATTCACATGTCTGATAGAGACTTGAGTTCTTTGGCATGTGTGTGGGCACACACCTGCCACATGCACACACCTGCCACATGCATGCACCTGCACACATGCACGCACCTGCCACGTGCACGCACCTGCACACGTGCACGCACCTGCACACATGCACACACCTGCCACATGCACGCACCTGCACACGTGCATACACCTGCCAGATGTGCAAAGATTTCTTTCTCCTCAGCTGTGCTGCCCCTTCAGCTGTCTGGTGAGGTGATAATAGTCATATATAAGCTTTTTCAGAAATCCAGTACTCAGCTGAATTATTTCTTTGTGTACTGTGTGTCAGTTCCTGGAAAATTAACAATAGACCATTTCACCCTGGTCTTTGATCCCACTAGCTCAGTCATGGTATTTTTCCAGATTTTTCTGTCTAAGTTTGCTATTACAAAAAAACACAGCACTGGTGAAATCAGGCCACGTTGGCTTGTCCCAGGGACTGAGGAATAAAACTAGTCATGTGCCACATGAGGAAGGGAAGAAACTCAGACTTTAAAGGGTGAGCAATCCTTTGAGTTATAATTGATTTTAAGGAAAAGTACTGTGTCCAATGCATTAATTTTACTCAAGACCTGTACCTTCACAAAGACATTGATTTGGTCTGGGTCTCATAAATGATGTTTATTTTGAAATAATTTAACAGGCTATTTTCTCCCAATTTAATTTACCCCAACCTGTCTGAATATTCTCAAAGGTCTAAATGCCAAGAGGCATAGAACAAAAACCTAATTGCCCAGTGGCAATTGTTGGGCAGAGATAAGACGAATAATTGATGTTATTACGCCTTCTATCAAAGTTTTGTAAGCAAGAGTTTCAAAGCACGCTTCAATGCAAGTGGCAAAAAATGACCCTGCAGTCCCTTGAAGTTATTTGTAAACTTGACTAGACTGAAATAGAAGTAAGGGGAATAAGTGAAAACAGTGCCCCAAGGGCAATTCCTGGGAACCTCACTACCCCAAATTCGGAGCCCCTGCTCTGCCTGCTCCCCAGCCAGGTCCATATGAAGACTCTGCCAAGTGTCCTGAAGTCCACGCCCTAGTGTACCCTAATGCTCAGTGTGAAGCAATTACCTGGAAAGCAACAAGATAGGCTACCACTGAACTGTGGCTGAAATCTGACTCTAGAAGGAGTAATTAGGAATTTTATGGATATTACTTGACTGCAAACTCAGAGTTGGCATAAAATGGTACACGGACAGGTATGTTGAATTAGATTAAAATGAACAGTGAATGCTGTTTTTCCTCCATAAACTATTCCGGATTTCTTTGATGAAATCTGTTTCTCCTTTTTGGAAAGCCAACATATTACGTATTTCACTTAGTGATATCTATACTCCTTTGTATTAGATTTAATTTTATAAACTCCTTGGGGGTGAGGTCAAGTCACTTGTTTTATTTATTATTCAAAGACTGAACTACAGGAGTCTATTGTTGTAGAATAAATTATTCTGAATTGCTTTTCTTTTCCCTTTCTTCCCTTCTCTCCATTCCTTTCCTCTCTTTCCCTTCCCGTATTGCATCTTCCCTAAGGCCTTGTTCAGCTTTCACTCTCCCACGATGGCCCTTAGGAGACAGGCAGTGTGAGGAGGAGGTCAAGAGAGTTCATACTGGTGCCAGGTGCATAGGTTCCAGTTTCCTCTCTCCCACTTCGGATTCGTGTAACTTTGGGAAAACACTCAGCCTCTCTGTAGTTCAGTTTCCCTGTTTATAAAATGTCTCTTAGGATGGCTGTGAGAGGAAATGAATTAATCTCCACAGAGCTCTGAGGACAGTTTCTCATACGTAGTAAGTACTCAGTAATCATTAGGTATTGTTTTTTTTTAAATTTTTTTGTAGAGGCAGAGTCTCACTTTATTGCCTTTGGTAGAGTGCTGTGGCATCACACAGCTCACAACAACCTCCAACTCCCTGGCTTAGGCGATTCTCCTGCCTCAGCCTCCCAAGTAGCTGGGACCACAGGCACCCGCCACAATGCCTGGCCAGTTTTTTTGTTGTTGTTGCAGTTTGGTCAGGGTTGGGTTTGAACTCGCCACCCTCGGTATACGGGGCTGGCGCCCTACTCACTGAGCCACAGGCACCGCCACATTAGGTACTTTTTAAAATATTATAGCGTAATTATGATTCCTGAATGACAAAAAGAAAGAAAAATATTTAAAAGATCTAGGAGTAGTTGTTACTCAAATGTCCTATGTAAAACTTTAAAAGTACTTTGTAAACATCCTGCCAGCTCAGTTCCCAGCACAACTGTTTTCTCAGATATTCTTCAAATACAGTGTATTGATTAATTACAATTAAGTGTATTCAAACTGTTCTAAGTGTGGGTAAATAGCCTGAGCTCACAAGTTTGAGACCAGCCTGAGCCAGAGCAAGATCTTGTCTCTAAAAAAAAAATAGGTAGGCGTATTGGTGGGCACCTGTAGTCCCAGCTACTTGGAAGGCTGAGGCAAAAGAATCTTTTGAGCCCTAGAGTTTGAGGTTGCTGTGAGCTGTGATGCCACAGCACTCTACCAAGAGTAACATAGTGAGACTCTGACTCAAAAAAAAAAAAAGAACAAAAACTTCTAAGTCAGTCTGGTCATACACAATTACTGGCTTCTTTTTTGTAAATATTGGTGGTCTCTTAACTCAGCCAGGTGGACTAGTTTGTGGTAACAACCAGACCCCAGAATGTTTAGTGGCTAAAACATAATAAAAGTTTGTTCCTGGGCAGTGCTGATGGCTCAAAGGAGTAAGGTGCCGGCCCCATATGCCAGAGGTGGCAGATTCAAACCCAGCCCTGGCCAAAAACTGCAAAAAAAAAAAAAAAAAAAAAAGTTTGTTCCTCTCTTGAATGACAGCCCAAGTAGATATTTCTATTTAGCTTCCATATGAATATTCAAGAGTCTAGGCTCCATCTTCTGGTATACCAACCCCTCTGCCTTGTCTACACCTATATCCAGCTGACAGAGGTGGGAAGGGATGGATGGAGGGGTCACCTACTTAAAAGCCAGGATGTGAAATGGCACCAATCACCCCCTTTCGTATTTCTTGGCCCAGCTTTAGGTAATGCGGTCTCATTGAAGAGACACTTGGGAATGTAGTTTGTGCCTCAGAAGAAATTGATTTTGTTAATAGGTAGCAGTGTCGAGGTTGACGGGAGTCATAGATCTGCCTCACAATTCCACTGCTGGTACAGAAGTGTACTTAGAACAATTTTTCCCACACATATGTTTATTAGGAACCAGGCCCCAATAATCGTAATGTGAAGTTCATCAAAGTCCCAGCTTTCTGTCCTTATAGGTGCTTCAACTATAGGTGACATGAAAAAACCCTCTTGAAATAAACCCAACACTTACTTCCAGGGTGGGACTTGGGACTCAGTTAAGCTGAGAGCTGAAGGCAGACGACTGCAGTCTTGGCAGTCACTCCTGGAACCAAGCTCAGGAACCATTTCAACAGGTGCACCTCATACAGCTCACTAGATTCTTCTGTTGTCTAGATGGGAGAGTGAAGGATGTCTTTAGATTCTAGCCAGTCCTTCTATCTTGAGCACCAATAATTTTACTAACAAAAAAAAACCCCACCTCTTACTTCCATTTTGCCAATTATAAAAACTTCTCAGGTTAACGTGAACATAAAAAAAACTATAGAAAATCCGTAGCAGTCGACCTGGTTAAAGTGCATATTCCAGTTAGAGCGACTAACTGTCCCAGGGGCACAGAGTAAACTCATTACTCACACATAGCTGGTCATATTGCCCGTGCAGAAATATATTTATTATAGGCAACATAACATTATGGAAAGTAAATTTAACCTTAAAAAAAAAATCTTCTGACAGAGACATCGACCACTTTATTTATAATACCACCAATGGTTTAATAGATGTATAATAATTTCTTGAAATATGGAATGTTCTTTTGAAGCCATGCATCTGTGCTGTGCTATTAGAAAGTTGTAGAATTCAGTCATGATGGTTTTATTCCCTGCAGAAATTCACAGGAGACAATGACAATGGCTTTCTGATTCAATAACCTTCAGAAAAGGAAGCAGTGAAATGCTAACATTCTTCAGAAACTTTATTTTCCAGAATATCCTGAAGCCACTGTGTGCTGTCTGGTCATCTCAGTGGGGCTGTCCTCTCAGTGTTTCTGCACAAAATACTTCCAGGTTGTACTCCAAGAAGTGGCGTGCCTTCCGGGCCATGGAAAATGTCTTCTGTGAATGTTACTCATACACTGGGGCTGGGTACCATAACATTCTTGTCTTCCGTGATGATTCTCTGTCATTATTGGTGGTGGGATGGGAAGAAAGAGGATCTGTGTCCCTGAAAGGATACTTGAAGTGTGTTTTAGATCTGAGATAGAGAGTTTATTTCTAATTTGTAATGTTGTTTTTTCAGTTTGGTGGTGCTGCTCCAGAGGAATCTTGGAGACCACCCTACTTGTGCTGGGCAGGCTGCTGTCTCCCCTCGCTGTGGTTTTCACCATGGCAATGGGAATAGAATTTTCAGCTCTCTGAGTCTCCTGCATTCTTAAGTAAGTTTACACAGTGCTGCTGGGGACAAAGCCCTAGCCTGCTAAAAGCAATGAATGCATAAATTTGGCCTTAGGCCTTTTGAACTGTTGTGAAAGAGTTTTTGTGTCTTGGCTCTTTTTCCCCCCTGCAAATCACCTTTAGAACCTTTTTCTTCAAATGATATCTTTATTCTCCAAAATGTGATATATAATGCAGGGAGGCAGACAATTTTAACACATAATTTAACAAATGATTTCCATAGTTTAGGTAGCCTTTTAAGAATTTTTATTTTCTCTTTTAAACATTTGTCTGACATTTTGCATTCGGCATGATCCAGCAGAGGATTACTTTCTAGAACAAAAATGATAAACTCTGTAGACCCTGGCTTAGAAGTCTTGCCATGATACTGAATAGCTTTGAACAATGTTGAATTATTCTTTTTCTGGGTGACTGAGCTGCAGGAGCCTATTTGTTTGTAGAACAGATTATTCTGAGTTGCTTTTCTTTCCCTTTTCTTCCTCTGTCTCCTTTCCTTTCCTTTCTTTCCCTTCCCATCTCCCCTAAGTAACAATTTTAAATTACTGTATCTGAAGACATTCTGGTAAGTTCTATCCAAACAGTCCAATGGTTACTTTAGGAAACATAAAGTTCTTATGTACATTGAACTGACATGTCAACTTTGTGATGGAAGATAAGCATTTGAATTAATAAGTACAGTTGGTCCAGAGACAGATAGGAATCTCTACAGCACACCAGGGCTGAGAACACGGACAAGAAAAATTGCCTGTCAGTGTCCCTATCTTGGGACATTTCAATCTGAACTGTATAGTACATAGATACCAAGTCAGATGAACCAAGAAATAAGGTCAGAAAGGGAAAACCCCACTTGGAAATGTGAAGCACAAGCCATTCGGCCAGCAGATCTTGGTCAAAGTCACCTGCTTAAGACTACAGATTCCTTATATCTTACAGGGCACAAGGCCCTTTCCCACCAGGGCTCACTGCTCCTTTCATCATTGTGATGGTTCTTTAAAAAAATCCTCCAGTTGCTTTCAGTAGAAAAACAAAAGGAGAAGACCTTCCTTTCTTACTAGTTTAGCCAATGGGGGGGTGGGGGGGAGAATGCTACCACTAACTTCTCGTCCCTTCCATTACTATTAAAAATATTTTTTCTTCTTTCTTTTTTGTCTTTTGGAGACAGAGTCTCACTATGTCACCCTTAGTAGAGTGCTGTAATGTCACAGCTCACAGCAACCTCTAACTCTTGGGCTCAAGAGATTCTCTTACCTCAGCTGCCCAAGTAGCTGGGAGTACAGGCACACCTCCCCCCCCCCCAAAATGCCCAGCTATTTTTGGTTGCAGTTGTCACTGTTGTTTAGTAGGTGTGGGTGGTCTCGGTGTATGTGGCTGGCATCCTACCCACTGAGGTACAAATGCCAGGCCTTAAAATATTTTTTCTAAATTTCATTTCTGCTCATACTGCTGAAAACTTCAGATTGAGTCTGCTTTCTTTTCTTTTCTTTTTTTTTCTGATAGTGACAGGCAAGAAGTCATTGTGACAGAGCATGGACTGCATGTCATGGTCCACTTACACAATTTGAACGTGATTTTTATTTTCCAGTGACTCAAGCCACAGCAGTTTGATCTGGGCCAAGAGTTAATGACCAGGAATAAGTATCTATTTTTGTTATGGTGCTTTCCAGTATTTTGTACCAAACTCACAATGTCACGTGCACAATGTCATTGTGCATTTGGTACAAAATATGGGAAAGCAGCATAACAAAAATAGAATGGGCCCAACTGGGGGAGGATGCAGCTACCTGATTATTATGCAGGAGGAAAGCACAGTGCTGAACACTGTCCCAGGCAGGTGTCTGTCACCTCCTATTATTTCCAAGGAGGGAATGCCCCTGTTTTTTCTCTAAGAGAATGCACTACTGTTCATCTGACTTTAATGATTGCTTTATATATTCATTAATTCTAATCAAAATAAGTCAGTTTTTGTAATGTGGTTTTTGAAGAAAAGATTGATAGGTCATGAATTAGTTGTTATTAATAATCATGTGCAGATGGCTTGGGGAATATTAAGGTGAAACCCCAACATTAGGTCGAAGAGCATCACTTTCATAGCTCGTTAGCTACAATCTTTTTTTTTTTCAATTACAAGCTGTGCCTTAAAGGATTTTTGAAGTCCTTTTCTAATTTGCTGTAATTAAGTTAAACTTAATTCCTCCAGTTTTCGTTATCTAAACTGTTTGGCCTATGCTCCATTTGGCCTTTAACCTGAGGATGGTCATGAACAGGTCATGAAGATGTTTGTAGCCAAAAGTCTGGAAAATGGAAATCCTGCATGCTGTAGGGAAATAAATGCCTTACCCTGCATGGAGAGGAACTTCAGGCTGGGACATGGCCAGAGGTCGGAGTTCTCAGAAGGGCTTGGTTTGGAAGAATCGGATTTTGGCCTAGAAATTTTCCCTCAGACAATCTACAATAGTATGAGAAAATATAGGAAAGCCATTAATTATTTGGTCAGTACATAATTTTTTTTAAAGGGGGACAGGGAAACCAGTGAAATACAATTAAGAAATTAATTATCGGCTCGGCGCCTGTGGCTCAATCGGCTAAGGCGCCAGCCACGTACACCTAAGGTGGCGTGTTCCAATCCCCAGCCCGGGCCCGCCAAACAACAATGATAGCTGCAACCAAAAAATGGCCGGGGCGTTGTGGCGGGCGCCTGTGGCCCCAGCTACTTGGGAGGCGGAGGCAGGAGACTCGCTTGAGCCCAGGAGTTGGAGGTTGCTATGAGCTGTGATGCCATGGCACTCTACCCAGGGGGATAGCTTGAGGCTCCGTCTCAAAAAAAAAAAAGAACCACAAGTCACTGAATTTCTTTTCATTATAAATTACCCAGTCTGGGGTGTCCTATGAAAGCGGCACAAACCAGACTAAGACAGCAGCTAATGCACAGATTGATGGTGCAGTGTAGGCAGGAAGCACCTGTGACTCATGAGCATGAGGGATGTGATCTGTACGCCACGTGCTGGCACAACACCCGTCCCCTCTCACCTCCTGCTTCTGCATCCAGGTAAGAACCTACAGAGGGTGGAGCCCCGAGGCCACTGCCAGCTCTGCAGGGGTCCAGCTCTCAGAAGTCCCTGAGCATTGAGATCTCCTGGGGCAGGACAGGAGATGGCGCTTGTCAAAACAGACTGTGGGACCCTCTGGGTTTCTGGATCTGTAAATCTGAGATGGAGGCTAAAAATGTGCATTTCCACCTCATTCAGCTCGTTCCTAGATGTTGCTGCTGGTTCTGGGTCATGGTATGAGAACCTTTGTTCTAGGCTAGAATCAGGAAGGAGAGGTGAGTTTGAGGCACGGGTGACTCCGTGGAGGAAGCAGCACATCTTGACAGTATGAGCAAAGCCAGGGTTAAAAGAGAGTGAGCATCTTCAGAATTAGATATTTAGTACCTCCAGAAACTGCATCTTTTGCAACTGATTTTGGGAAAAATCAATGCTTGGTTTCTCCTTTGCCTTCCTCCAGCTTCCTACACCCCCCCCCCCGTTTCCTTTCAGTTGCCGATGTATCCATCATATTTTAAGGTACCATATTCCTTCTTTGCACAAAGAATTTAAGGGATTGCTTTGATCTTCTCTACCATCTATGACTTAATTTGATCCTGGCGTGTGATTTTAGCTTATGTCCCTATAAATCAAATGTTTTCTTGCCATTAACTGTTATTTTTTTATTCCTCCAAACTCAGATTTCCTGATCTATCTTATCTAACACAAAGATAACTGAAAGACACATCACATCACAGATACAGTCACACAACATTCAATCCCTGCCCATCAGTTGGTTGGTTGGTAAAACGGAGGTGACAGTCCCTACCTCTTAGGTGAGAAATAATTTAGTTAATGCATAAAGTAATGCAGAATGAAGTTAATGAAGAATTCTAAGAGTGCAGGACACGTAAAAGTCAGTAATTGTCAGCTGCCCTCAGTGTGTTTCATCCAGGGGTCCTTTTTAAACAGGGGGTCAGTTCACTGTCCCTCAGACCGTTGGAGGGCTGGACTGCAGGCCCTGGGACGAGTTGGCTGTTAAGTAGGACAGGCAGCAGCAGCAAAAATACTCGGCGGGCTGGATATAGGTCCTAGGTGGGCTGCATGTAGCCCACGGGCCGTAGTTTGAGGACGCCTAGTTAACATGAAGACCGGGCTGGAGATGTTCCAGGGTGGGGGTGGAGTGAGGGGGACAGTGGTGGCCTGAAGGGGGAGGGTGCACGGAAACCCTGAAATGTTCCCAGCAGCTTGTTTCTTCTCCAGCGCTCACAACCCAGAGGGGATCAGGCTCCTCCTCCTGCTTTATGGCTTCAGCGTCGCTCCCATCCCCTCGTCTTCCTCGAGTACCAGTATTTCTCTCCCAAACACAGCCCCCGACGTGGACAAGAGAAAGTGAGGTGAACATTCCCTGTGGAGGCGTTCCTGTACAGAAGCACAAGCTGCTGGAATTTAGACCCATGGTCACACTGGGTGCCAGAGGGCGTTATACTGGGTGGGGGGACTGGTACTGCAGTCTTCATTATGGGGGCTCAGAGAGAGAATGGGTGTCCAAGAATGCCCACAACGTTCTGCTCTGCTAAACTCCAGATCAAACAGACTAATCCAGCAACAGGTGTCCATCTGCCTCAGTTCCAGGGGTGGCTGTAACATTCACCACAAACTTGGTGGCTTAAAATAGCACACAGTTATTCTTTTAACAGTTTTGAAGCTCAGAGGTCCAATAAAGTCTATGTTCCTCCTGGGGCCTCTGGGGAAGAATTTTGTTCCTTATTTTCTCCCAGCTTCTAGAGGCCCCAAATTCCGTGACTCTTAGCCTTGTCTTCTATCTTCAAAGCGTAGCACCTTCAAATCTCTCTCTTCCCCCAACCTTCCTGCCTCCTCCGTCTAACAACCTGCGTGGTCATGTTGGGCCCACCTGGGCAGTTCAGGACCCTCTTCTGTTCTCAAGCTCTTGAACTGAATCATGGCTGCAATGCTCTTTCTGTCATGTAAGACGACAGAACCACAGATTTTGGGGGGAGGATGTAGACATTCCGAGGGACCATTATTCTGTCTACTAAATCCCCTTTGCTCCAAGGACCACCCCTAAACTCTTGGAAGTTGAGATCCCCTCTTTTAAAATTGGCTATTAATTCTTCACAAGTCAATCATTGAACTCTATGAAAAGGGAAACCTCAAAGCTTTGTGTGGTTTTCAAAACGAGTTCTTCAGTGATCTTGGCTTCTCAGTTTCATTAGCTAGAAATTCCCCTTGGGAGCAAAAGCCTTTGTCTTTAACCTCACAGGCAAACTTGTGGCGTATCCTTTGATACTTTCGTATGAGTGTTTATCAAGGTTCCCTCTGGATTCTCACACTGTGGGGCCCCCTCTCCCTTTATAGTTAGGAAACCTTCATCTCTCATGCGGAGGGATTCTTCTAAAGCTGTCACCGTCCTGTCTCTCCTGTGGGTAGCACTCACAGCCATTGTTGTTTGGCTCAGAAACATAGGGGTCTGATGGTGGCTTTGTGCTATTAAAAGTTTCTGGCAACAGTGGTGACTCAGTCTCTCACTTAAAACACACATATAATTTGGGGATTGTTTACTCCAGTGCTTACTAACTAGACAGAACTTAATTTTAACATCAGTCATAGCTCGTAGACCGATGATTCTCAACTGGTGTGCCACGAACATTTTTAAAGATCATTAATTATTTTCAAAAGACGTTCAAAGCACGGTAAATATATTCTTTTTTTTACTCTTCTTCTTTCAACTATAGGTTCAAGTGAGATTTTAAAAAAAGGTTGAAAACCACTGTCATAGTTGTAAATGTGACTTTTGACCATTCCTATGGGGTGTTATTTCTGATGACTTCTTTTAATGAGAAGGGTATGATTTCATCTGATTTAAATCAGAGGCTTTGTGATAATTGGGTGATGTTTCCCACACGATCGGGGGTTTCTTGTTCTTATTGTTCTTCATTTGATTTTTTATAAATTGGGATTTCTTTTTTGTTCTGGAGGTCTCAGGTGTCTCCCCCACCCCTGGCCTCTCTCCTTTTCCACTTAGTGTGTTTACTGTCTCACAGAGGAACTGTCAGCAGGTGACAGCAGACACATGTTTGTCTTTGTGCATGTGGTAGGGACTTGTATAGCTAGCGCATGTCAGCTCCTTGAGAACTGGGGTCTTGAAGGGGTCCTGCATACTATCTGGCACACAGGTTCTCAGCCAGTGTTTGTAGAATGAATGAGGATGAGTATGTGGACGAATGCTGATTAATTGTTGCTGGTGAATGGTTGACAAGTTTTGAATTAGGTCCTTACTCTTTTTATCCATAGTATAATTTGTTGATTAAAATGGAAACCTATTATCTTCTGGCTTAGGAATCTGGGGATGGATAGGGGGATTGCATGCAAAATTTTTATTTGGAGAGTTTTCCCACTTAAGAGTTTAGCTAAATTAAGGGACAGTGCCTAGAAGTAAAGCCCAACTTTAGTGAATTCCCAGTTAAATGGCTGAAATCTCTTTGGTAAGTACACGGCCTATAAACAAACTCATCGAAAAAGAATTCCAATTATCTACCATGGTTAAAAAAGAGATATTCTGTTTTGAGTTAGTTTCTTCATTATTACAATGCTATTATTCACTTAGTTTTCTTGTTAATAGAGAGTTACACATTCCGCATACCACTTTCCAGTCTCCCCTTTGATAGTTTTTGTTTTTGGCGTCCTGCTTATGAGAATAATCAAAGCCCATTGTAGAAAATGTTGGGAAAGAAAAGAAAATAAGAATATGAAAGAAAAATATCTACCTCACTTACATAATACGGCTGTTAATTTATTGATGAACTTTCTGTAGACATATGAGTAAATTCGAAATTCTTTCTGAACATACATTTTTCAGAGTTCATTGCATTTTGAGCTCTGCTTTTGTTTTATTCAGTATTATGTCAGAATTATCTCTTGATGCCATTAAATAAAGCCCAACTTTAGTGAATTCTCAATTACTAAATACTCTTTTGAAATACTCTTAAATACTCTTTTGGAAACATTTCCCCTGAATGTCGTATACAATGACATCACACAGGTACATCAACATTACCTGAGCAGTCCTCTGTTCTTGGGTATTTAGGTTGAATACCCCTGAGCATACAGATGCCTTTGCTTTATCCTCTCATAGTTTAACAAGCATTGATTCCTACCTGTGGAGTAATTGGTTAAAAGTTGCAACTATCTTAAGGCATCTTACATACATCCACACATTTTTCAGAAAATGCTGCCAATTTTACTAGCGTTAGCTGTGTATAAGAGTTCTTAGGGTGTTATACATATTCTGTGGCCGCTGTTAAATATTTTTATTTTATTTAAAAAGATGACCAATTTGATAGATCAATGTTATAAGCTTCCAGCAATTTACAATAGAGCATCCTCTAAATCATAGGGTCCGCAGGCATGTTCAATTTTCAGAAGCATAAAAGCCATAGCTTTTATTGTACAGGATGGTTGGTACAGGTGTTATGTGAGCCTAGAAGGAATATATACTTATTACTTAATAACATTTTGACTTTGTTTTCCCAGAGTAATGATTCTTGTTTCTATGTTATTAACTTTTCCGGAAAAAAAATCATGGCACAGAATACCTTTCTATTTGTAAGCATCCCATCCCTAATCATCTATCTTTTATGGGAATAGGTGTAGTTTTTTTTAAAGATTGTTTTTCTCTTAAGAATCCTGTAGGAGCCTTGCAGGATTTTGGTCTTTTATTGTAAGACCACGGAAAAGTCACTGAAATATTTTAAGTAGAAGGTGACATGGTTTCTTTCTTTTAAATTCCTACTATAGAAAACTTAAAATATATTCTAAAATAAAAAAAAAAAAAACACGTTGAAGCCCCACATGCCAGTCAACTAACAGCATTTAGCTCGTGACCAAATTATGTTTCACCTGTGGCCCAATGTCACCTGCCGGGCTCTCATTGTATTTATTTGAAGTAAACTCCAGAGATCTTATATTTGTGGGCATATCTCTAAAAGTCAAGGACTTCCAAAAAATAAACAGAAACATCTTTCAAAAGCCCTAATAAGATGTAATTTTTAATATTATCAGATATCCACTCAGTGTTCAAATTTTCCCAGTTGTATCATAATATGTGTGTGCGCATGCGCTGGCATGGTGGGTGGGGTGTGTGCGCATGCACTCACATGGTGGGCGTGGGTGTGTGCGTGCGCATGCGCTGGCATAGTGGGCGTAGGTGTGTGTGCGCGCGCGCATGCGCTCACATGGTGGGCATGGGTGTGTGCGTGCACGCGCATGTGCTCACCTGTGTCTCTATCATTTTTTTCAATTTGAGGTCCAAATGAGATCCATACCTTGCAATTACTAAGATATCTCTTAGGTTTCTTTAAACCTGTACATTTCTCTACCATTTCTGTTTTCATTCCTTGTGATTTATTTGTGAAGAACTCACATTGTTTAAGCTATAGCATTCCTACTATCCGAGTTGTGATTAGTGCCTTTCCATGACAGTTTTAAAACATTCCTCTGCCTTTGGTATTTCCTGCAAATTGGTGGTTAGATTTCTAGAGACTATTTCCACTGGAGATCCTATTTTTGGCAAGCCAACTTCATAAGGGGTGTTCCAACCCTATGAGGTACATAATTATCTGTTTTCCCCTTTTAGTGACAGTAGCAGCCCCTGATCAATATTGCTTACTTCCATTAATTTATGGGAGTTTTAAATAGTGATATTTGAAGTCTATCACCTATTCTGCACCTAATACGTGGAATATTTTATGAACAGAAAGGTCCTCATTAGCTGTTGGGTCACCCTGAGGTCCAGTCTGCCTAGGAGAGGAGGGATAAAGGCTTCCTTCTTTTCCTTTACTTAATATTCTTAAAATAATGAACCAAACTGCTCAGTCCTTCTAATAAGGGATTTTTAAATTTGATTTTATTTTTAGACTCAGTACTTATTTAGTTGTTTTAATGAATTGTGCTAATTGTCTCCATAGACCTTAAGAGCAGAGTTCAAGGTCCTAGGACTACTGAGAAGTACCACACCCCAACCATCATTTGAGGGCTGGAAGTTGGGCCTAAATTCCCAGGGGTGACATAGCAGGACACAGGACAGGAAGAATGAAGGGTGTGAAGTCCTATTGCTTGCCTCTGTTATTAATGTGTGTCCTGAAAAATCCACACCATCCCCATCAAGGGATCTCAGAATGGTCTGGCCCAGAGAGGGGAGGGAGTGTGGAAAATCATAGAACTAGGATATTGTATTGGTTTTTTGTGAAATGTAACTTACCATGAACTTACTGGCTTAAAATAACCTCCTCCCCCAATTTATTATCTCAGTTTCTGTGGGTCAGGAGTCTGGGTGCAACTTAGCTGGGTTATCTGCTCATGGTCTATCCAGGCTGAAATGAGGTGCTAGCCACAGCTGCCCCCCATATGATGCTTGGGGTCCTTGTCCAGGTTCATTGGTTTTTGGGACAATCTAGTTCTTGTTATTGTAGGACTGGAGCCCCCAGCTCCCAGAGGACACCCACTCTTCCCTGCCACACAGAACCTCCCAATGGGGCAGTGTTCTTCATTAAGGCCAATAAGCGCTTATCTCCACTGCTTTGAGTTTCTGATCTTTGCATCTTCTTTGAAAGGGGTTGCCTGATGAGGGCAGGCTCACCCAAGCTAATCTCTCTTTTGATTAAATTAAAGTCAACCCCATTAGAGTTTTAATTATATCTACAAATATATCCCTTTAACTTGCTACATCATATAACCTAATCAAGAAATTATTATCTGGAGAGGGACAGGTCCCTGGGTGACCTTAGCTGACCCAGCTCTCCCACTTCCAGCTCATAGTCCTGGGACTAATTCTAGAACATACTGATAACTCAGCACCCTGAGAGAAGGAGGCAGTGTTGGGACCAATCAGAGCTATGCCCTCATTCTTCCTAGAACAGTGTCCCTCAATGCTTGGGCTCAGTGAGTCAAGGGTGTATAAACTCAGGACTGACCCATTGTCCCTCAGCTGTGGTGTGACAGCAGGGCCTGTGCAGATCAGATTCCATCTGCTCTGGCCACTTTCCTGAGCCTTGGAGGATCGGTTCATCCTGCATCCTGGGCTCCTGCTGCTCCCAGCTGCATGTCTATCAATGATAAACCTCCTGTGTCTGACTCTTTGTGGGAGTGTTCTGTCTCTCTGGGTCAGACCTAGGGACCTTTGCATTACCCTATCACCTTCACAGGGGAGGGGACAGAACAAGGGCATTGCTCACTGAGGGCCATCTTAGAATCCTGCCTGTCTCGGGGATCTGTGCTGGGGGATCTTATTGCTGGGGCGAAGGTACATCCCATCTGTGGCCTCCCCCTCCCTGCCAGCACGATGGAAATGCTAAACTAAGCTATTTCTGAGGCCTCCCAGCGTTCTCTGAGTTTACTAATCTGCTTTACTCACAGGTTTACTTAAATTTAATTTTTAGATTTTTATTTTATAGCTGCTTTAAGTTTATAACAACTTGAGCAGCAAGCACCAGTCCCCACACCCCTGCCTTCATGGGCCTCACCACCAGCATCCAGAGCAGAGGGAGACCTTTGTCCCAACCCTTGGATCCCCATTGGCCTCTCACGTTGCCCTACGTCCCTGGTCTGCATTTGGTTTTTATTCATTTTGCGTTATTTTACTGATTTTTCTCTTCCAGCTTTATCGAGGTACAATGAACAAATAAAAATTGTATCTGCTTAAGGTTATACTCACAATGTAATGAACATTGACACTGACACTTTTCCACAAAATTAAAAAGGCCAAACAAGTCCCCAAATCAGCTGCTACAAAGAGACCGGGTTGTAAATAATTAAATGAACTCCAGCGCTGTGATGGGTGGTTTTTACACAGGTCGTAAGTCAGCCATTAAGTTTAAAAGACATGATGTACTTAAATCTAGATTTACAGAAGCAATAAATATGTCTTTCCAAGAGAAATACTTATCTTAACAGGACACATTCATGTGGGGTTTTTTGTTGTTGTTGTTTGGTTATTGTTACGTGGTTCATTCTAAAAATAAAAGTACGTGAACAAGACTTTTCATTGTTTTACAGAAATTGGAATATATGCTACGGTGAGACATTTTTAATAAGAGCAACAGCCTAATTAGTAGGAGCCCCGGTTGATAAGCTATCTGTTTAATTTAAGCAATAGTTAAGCTACCTTTGAAATAACAAGATTAAAGTTAAGTACAGTACTTGGCATTATTTTTATGCACACTTTAGGGCTCTCTATAATAAAATATATTTGAGCTTTTAGTACAGAATCCTGAGGAGATTGTTCAAATCTAGCAGCTACTTACACAGGGTATCACTTCAACTTTTACTTTCCCGCCTGTGTTTATCCATTTGAACTGACACTTGGTGAAAGAGACCATGGTGTATTCCAGGAGGGCCAGGGGTGATTTGTGACAGGTGACGCAAATTGATAGGAGACAATTGGGTCAATTTTTTAAGAAGATATTTATTGGTAGTCTTCACTCATGAGAAGTAAAAAGGAGATGTAAGTCTTTATTACAGCTTTTTTCGGGGGGGGGTGTTAAAATTAATGTAATTTCTATGTGAATTATGGATATCTCTATATATTTATATATACATATATATAAACACATGAACCATGTAAATAGATATTAAAAATACATATTTATTTAGAAAAAAGACACAAAAGCAGATCTACAATCTGTGCTGTAAACTCCTCACAGTCTCAGTTCTCCTGCTGGACCAGGGTTTCTTGTTCTGGGCACTTCCGACATTAGCCAGGTAATCCTCTGTGTGGGGCTGTCCTGAGCTTGGCAGGATGCTTGGCCTCTTCTCTGGCTCCTACTCACTAGTTGCCAACTCCTTAACCCCCAAGTTGTGAGAATCACAAATGTCTCTGGACATTGCCAAATGTCACCTGGGGGAAAATTGTCCCCATTGAAAACCACAGTTGTTGCTAAAGTTCTCAGCCATTCTTTTCTACCACTTGGCAACTCAAGTTCTAGTGACCACAGGGTCACTCCTGTGGCAAATATGCCAGAAGTGTATCTCATATTCTCGCATCTCCCACAAACGTCTCGCGTAGATTAGGAAGTGCTGGTGCATCACACGGGTGGATTGTTTCAGGTGTTTTGCTACGTGCTTCTACCTTCTCTGTTCCTTAACGCACTTTATCCTAATGTTTTAAACAAATATTTTGCTCCTCCTTCCAGATCGTGTGCCGTATAGGAGCAGTTTGTTTCACTCTGCTGTATCCCCCATGTTAACCCCCAGCCATCCTGACAACGTCGTAACAGCCAGAGCAACAACAGCCCAGTACCTGCTGTGGGTTGGCTACACTCCTAAATGCTTGAAGTGCGCTAATTTCTGTGATGCCCGCATCATCGCAAGGCTTAAAAATTATGATCAGACTCATTTTATAAAAGAGGAAACAGAGGCACAGAGAAAGTAAGAGAATTGACCAGGGTCCCAAAGGTTGTGAGTGGCGGAGGATCAGATATATGGTCTGTGTTAAAAACATCTGTGTTTTCACTCCTAAGCTGTGCTGTAGGGAGGAAGAGTTCAGTGAAGACTTGCAGAAAGGTTGTGAAGACAGTGGGAGAAATGGCTGGGGATTAAGGGAAGGCTGAGCCTGGAAATCGACAATTAGGCTCTAAAGGACTGGGGCTGCACGCAGGACTCGGAATAGAACAACTGGGAAGCAGATGTTGCTGCATGGAGACCGGCTTAGCCTTGCATATGCGTGTATTGTAAGAATGCACACACACGCGGCAACTCAGGGTGCAGAAGCAGGTGCCCGCTCAGCAATCAGGCAGCATACCTGCCGAGTTCACCCAGGGGCTATTTCTTAAGCCGTCAGCTCTTGGCAGTTTCCACTTGTATAAACCGAGACTCTCCAAAAGGACCTAGCTCCTAATTCCACTTCCTAAGAAAAATGCTGCCTAAAATGTTCCCTTATTGTGCCTAGAGGAATTTTTTTTCTTTTTAAGTATTTCATGAGTTCTTCAGCAAATTAGTGCAGGGAATTTGTATGTGCTGTGTACACAACATGTGAAGATACCCTAGATCAGGGTGGATTCTGAGAGCACCGAGAACCAATTTGTCCTCAGTATCCTGTTCTACCTGCCTTCACGGGTAGAACGTGGCATTGAGACAACACTGCTTGTGGATCCCATCTGCTGATGTTCAAACACTAACACACAGCTGCTTTGCAAAGAAAGCCGGACATGGACATCTTGGGTTTATCTGTTATTTATGGTTGACACTTCTTTTCTTTATTAATTTCTAAACAACGAAGTACACAACATCATTCCCAACTTCATTCATGGGAATAAGGAATTGCTGCTACTTGTCTTTCTTGAAATTTAAGGAATTAACTGATGAGGTAGGTTAATAGAGTCAAGCCAGCAAATAGAGGTGAACTAGGAGATATTTATTCCAAATGCAAATCCTACATGGTCTGCAATGTATTCCAGTTGAATTCAGTGTATTTGTATAATGATACTTGAAGTTTACTGACATCACTTTGAAATGTGGAGAGGCTGGTGCAGTGGCTCATGCCTGTGAACCTAGCACTCTAGGAGGACAAGGCGGTGGATCCCCTGGGCTCAGGAGTTGCAGAGGAGTCTGAGCAAGAAGAGTGGGACCCCATCCCTAAAACTAGCTAGGTGTTGTGGTGGGCGCCCATAGTCCCAGCTACTTGGGAGGCTAAGGCGGGAGAATCGTTTAAGCCCAAGAGTTTGAGGTTGCTGTAATCTGTGATGGCATAGTACTCTACAGAGGGCAACAAAGTGAGACTCTGTCTCAAAAAAGAAAAGAAAAGAAAAAAATCAGTGGAGAACACAGCTGAACCCATAAGGTGGCCGTTCTGAAGACATTGGAAAGCTCTTGCTGTCAGAATGCCTTTCTGAACCCTCTGGTTTTATCTTCAGCACGCCTAGAGATTTATAATACAGGTTATTCCAGAAAGATGTCATGCTGTTACAATAGTGAAGGTCTTTACTCCCCCCAAAATATGAAGTTATATTGACATTTTGAGAGCGTATCACATGTTGGTGCAGTTTTGAAAACTCCAAATCTGATATTCACTTCCCTGCCGTGCTCATTCCCGTTTGAGAACCACAAGCCAGAGGTGTGACGAGACAAGAAAAATGCTAAGAAAGCAAACACTGGCCTTCTAAGGTGCCTAACTCTGGTTTTGACCCTGACCTCTGATAATATCTGAGTACTTAAGCCTCGGGATCAAGAATTTTATGTGCATCATCTCATTTATTTATTCTTTAACAATAATTCTATGAGGCTTTTATGATAATAGTTGTTACTATTTTTTCTTTGAATGAAATTGCCTCCAACAGAGTGCTTTGTTAACTTTCAAGTCCCCCAAACCAGAAAGTGATAGGACCAGGTTTGACTGCAGAGACCACCCCTAGGTAGTGGGCTTCTCATCCCCAAAGTCCAGGGAAAATGAGAGAATTCATTTAGATATGGGGAAAAACAGCACCAGGATTTGTCTTGACTTTCTAAACTTCATTTTAAAAATTAAATAAAAAAGCATAAATCACTTATTATAAAATGCACAAATTTTAATTATACAGTTCAATGAACTTTGGCCAGTTGTTAATTTATACCGTATCCAGATATAAACCATCGTCACCACCCTGATACATTACTCCTTTAATGGGATTCTGTCCAGACAAACCCTGTACCCCCAGGGAGGCAACTGCTGCTCTGGTTTCTATCACGGTACATTAGTTTTTCCTGCTCAAAGTCTTCCACAAGTGGATGCAGACAGCAGGCCCGCTAGTGGATGCAGACAGCGGGTCCCCTAGTGGATGCAGACAGCAGGTCCCCTAGTGGATGCAGACAGCAGGTCCCCTAGTGGATGCATATAGCAGGTCCCCTAGTAGATGCATACAGCAGGTCCACTTCTGCATCTGGCTTTTTTCACTCAGCAGAACGTTTCTGGGGTTTGGCAACAATGTTTGGCATCAACAGTTCATGCCTTTCTGTTGAAAAAGCACCCTTGCTCTCTCCCTCTCCAACACATAAGGAAGAGCTGATATCTGCCTATGGGATTTATGGAACTAAAGGGAGACTCGGGCAAAGGAAACTAAGTCTCAGATGCTGGCTGCACTGTGGGGTCTTGCTGGCCTGGTCTTATTTATTCCTGTGCACGTTCCTATGGCCTCTCTGAGCATTTGGACCCAGCAAGTGAGCGTATGAGAGGCAGATGCATGAGCTAAACGTGTGTGTTAGTCTGGGCCTGGGGGAAGCTGACCTCCTCTGAGATCCCCTGACACTAACTTGTATCCAATTGTAAGAAATTTCCCCATTTTATGGGGAACTACTGAATCCATTCGATCTTCACTTTTGGGAACTGTACATGCAAAGCAAATAAAAAGACCCCCAAACGCAATCCCCTGGAGGTGTGATTGGGTCCAAAGATGCAGGGACCCAGCTCTCCAGGACCCAGAGTTACAACATCCCGTACATACCTACATCATCTCGCAAGGCCAAAGAGAAGCGACAGGGAGCAGGATCTGGGGGAGTAAAACAGGGTGGGAGGGATGGACATCAGCCCCCTAATGAAGCTAAAGGTGGGGAGCCGAGTCGTGGGTGATGATTCTGTGCAGGTAACTTGAGTTCAAATTAAACAATTCTTGAAAGGCAGAGTGAGGAGCTTGTATTTAATTTTGTAGACACTGGAGAGCCATTTTGAGCACAGAACTGTGCGCTGAGCAGCCCTCGAGGACACATAACTTGGCAGCAAACTCTGCCGTGAGGGGAAGGAGCAGGTGCTATGTTAAGACCGCGCTATGGCGGCTCTCAGACTCCAGAAGCCGGGTGTGATTTCACTTCCTGTTGGCAGAATTTCTTTGGTTCTTTGGAGTCGGCGTGTGCAAGTTGGTGTGTGTATGTGTAATGGACCTAAAACTTGCTGTTCCACAGGTTTCAAGTATAATTAACCTCACAGTGTTCAGACCTTTAAGTTTATTATATTTTAAACCTTAAGCCAAGGCGCCAGGAAACCCAATTAGGCTAGTAATAGCTTTGGATTAAATTACATTAACTATTAAAAGAACATAATTTATCCATAGTCAGCATGTTTAATTCTTGTTGTAGGGAAACCCTTAAATGCTAACTCGATATTAAAACCTGAGAGAAAACAAATCTGTGTCATCTAATCTCATCACTTTTGCTTGGAGACTGGGGTATTCTGAAGGTAGTGGAATTAGCACAGAAGCAAACTGCCTCAGGAATTTCCAATCAGCAGATGAAAATCTGGGCGTAGGGGAACCAGTTTATCAGTTTGGAGGCAATAGGTGTTTTTAGCATTAAACTGCAATTCAAATAAGAAACTAAAACATGGTGATTTTTGTCTCTCTAAGACATAGAAGAAGGTGTGGGATCGTTCCAATTTGGGACAGTCAGGTTTCAGGAAGAGTAGGTAAAAGTTGAAGGATAAAGTATTTTCCACATACATTTATTTCTTCCTGTTCTACATTTAATTTTGTTTTCAATTTGTCTTAAAAATCAGGAAAATTTGAAATAAAAGGTCAGTTATTATAATAGTTATTATCATTACCATTATCATAGATATTTGAGTGTTTTTCTTATGGTATTTGATAATGATAAATAGTTGACTATCCAGATAGTGTATGGTCCAAATATAAACATATGGAAAATCACTAATAATATAGACTATTACATAGTATCATAGAAATATTAAATATCTTTAGAGATGACCTGTATATCTCAAGAAATACGAATGAGATTTCCTCAGCAGAACTGGATGAAAATAATGAGCAAAGACCTTTAAGAAAACAGTATCCTCTCAAGAGCCCCCAAACTCAGTGAAGTTTAACAAAACATCTATCTCTACATAGGAGGGTTAGTCTCTAGAGTTTTAGGAAGGTTAAATTGTTGACTCTTAAAATATTATAGAATATTTTTCTTTTCTTGTCAAGAGATAGTGAAGTGTCTTGCTTTGGTGTGAGGCTGATTTTAGCGTGACTCCTGGCTGAGTGACCCTCAGCAGGGTGATTAATCTTCATGAACGTTGGTTTTTCTCTTCTGTAAGCTATGAATAAGAATGCCATCATGTAGGCTGTACTTTCCGGAAATTTTGTAATATATAAGTGAAGCAGAACGGGCAGAGTGTCCAGCACGTAGTAAACACTGGGGAACTATTTATCATCATGCTCATCATTGGAAGAGTCTGTCAGGTGTTAAACTTTGTTGGTATTAACAATTTGGAAAGAGATTTATCTGCAGAGGGTGATGTCCAGTTAGATAGGGCCTCCCAATATTTGGACAACCCTTTGAACTTCAGATTGTGATGTCGTTGTCAACTTTCAGATAGACATTTCAGAAATGTACTATTTCTTTTTCAGAAGAGATCATCTGACGAGAACCTGGCCGAAGGAATTTATACCCTCAAAAGACTCAGGGGTATAGAGAAAAATGATTTTTTTAATAATAATAAATACAAGTTCCAAGTGAAATTCTTCCAGATTTTTGTTGATTGAACTTTCCTATCTGCAAAATTGAGATGGCAAGGGCAGCTTTCTTTTAGGTACCGTGCAGAGTCAGAGCTAGTGGTGGTTAATCCTCTGGACCCAGTGCCGAGGAAGAGCTGAATCAGAGATGGCGTGCGTTGCTCATGATGGCTGCTTTGTATATTCTTTCCATATATAAAAGATTTATGAGGATTTAAATGAGATTCCTAAAGAGGACTGTTGATTCAGTAGGGAAAATAAAGGAGGAAATAGTTGACTCTTTATCCAGATAGTGTATGATCCCTATAAAGCTTTTGCACAAACACAAAAATCAGTTATAAATAATCCTCTAACTATTCATATATTTATCATACTACATCTACCATTCGACAGATTGGTGCTTTCAAAAAATATAAAGAGCCATATATTATATGACTCAACCATTCTTTTTAACTGCTGCATGTTTTTTTTTCTTTCTTTCTTTTTTTTTTTTTTAATGTTCCGTCACCCCAGGTAGCTCAGTGCAACCTCCTACTTCTGGGTTCCAGTGATCCTTCTGCCTCAGCCTCCTGAGCAGCCAGGACTACAGACTTATCCAAAAAATTTCAAATATAGCAGAGTTGAGACAATTTCCCAGTGACCACCTGTCTATTTACCAGGTGATTCTAACATTAAGATTTTGCTATTTATCTATGTAATCTTCATGTACTTACTCCTCAGTATTTCAGCCTGGATATTATAATCAAAGTTTAGTATTTATTTACAGGTTTTTTCTTTGAGTGCAAAGTTTACATACAATAAAATGCATAAATCTCAATTGGACGTTTGCTGAGTTTTGACAGATTTCTGTACTTCTTATAATGGCCTACCCAGTTGCCCTCCAGAGATATGAGATCCTTGGAAACTGGGAATGTTAAGATGGCAAAGACTACAGATATGAGTGACTAAACTAGTGTTTAATTTCCCCATGTCGAGGTGGGGAAATTAATCCTGGATTGCCTGGGCTGACGCTGAGTGCTATGACAAATGTCACCATAAGAGAGAGTCTGAAGTATGTTTGGCCCAAGTAGAAGAGAGAAAGGGATGTCATTACCTCAGGAGAAAGAAAGAGTGAGGAACGGAGAAAAGGAGGTAGGAAGAGAGAGATGGAGAGAGGGAAAGGAAAGGAGAGAGAAATATTTGAACGTGTCACCTTTGCAGGCCTTCAGCATGGAGGAAAGGCCCATGAGCCCAATACGTAGGCAGCCATTCAAAACGGAAAGGCAAGGAATACCTGTCCAAAAACTCTAAAAATTTTTGTTGTTGTTTATGGTGAGAAGTGTGGGTTGAGATTGGTCTGTTTCCTACATGGTCATCCCGTTGTCTATCGTCATTTGTTGAAAAGAATTTCCCTCTCATTGGCTTCTATGGGCGTTTATGTAAAAAAAAAAAATCAAATAAATGCGAGCATCATCTGTGTGTGGGTCTGTTTGTGGACCCTGCCACTATTCTGTTCCTCTACCTGGGTTGACCAGTACCATGCTGTCTTCATTACTATCACTTTGTAGACTTTGTAGTAAGTCTCAAAATCAGGCAAAGGGCGTTCCCTGATTTTCTTCCTTGCAGAGATGTGTTTGGGTATCCTTGCTTGTTTTTCATTTACCTGGACACTTTAGAAATGATTAAAAAGTTAGAAGTGAATCAGATTTTCAGTTTCTAAAAATAAAAACACTGTTAGGATTTTTCTTAGGACTGCATTTAATGTTTAGGTTAATTTAAGAAATATTAACACCTTAAGAATATTGAGTATTTCCAACCATCACATGAGTCCCTCTATCTAGTTAGGCCTTCTGTGGCTCCTCTGTAGTGCTTGGCTCTGCACACACCAGGCCTGTCATTTAATCAATTTATTGGCACCTTGTACACTGTCTATACGGTAGAGGTCTTGTACATTTTAGTAAAAGCAAGATGTCACCTATAGGTTTTTGTAGATGTCCTCATCAGACGGATGGCATTTGATTCCACTTCTGGTTTTCCGAGAGTATTTAAATGTAAGTGGATGATAAATTTTGTCACATGTTTATCCTACAACTGTGAGTTTTCTTCTCTGGAGTTTTGATGCCTCCTGTCATGCTGACCTCTGGTTGATGTTGATGTAACCAATTGAGATTTGTGCATTTTGTGGTATGTAAACTTTGCATTCAAAGAGAAAAGCTGTAAATAAATACTCAACTTTGTAATAACCAGGCTGAAATACTGAGGGGTAAGTATACAAAGATGACGTAGATAAATGTTGACGTAACCTCTGGTTAAATGCTGAAGAAATGGATAACCGACCCTGTGTGGTCCTAAATGTTGAACTGGCTCTCATTCTCTTTTTCTCATTCTCTCTTTCTCTCATCTGAGGGAAGGTGATATCCGATAGGTAATTTCTCAGCTGTAGAAATACATAGAACATTTATACAAGATCGTTTCATGACATCGAAACCTGGGGACCAAATATTTACCAGCACTGTATGAGTCTTTGTTTTGTTTTAGGTGCAAATTAGAAACTCTTCCCAAACTACCTTACATTGTAATATTTACATACGTTTTCCTGCATCCATTTCACGTTGCTAAAGTGCCATGGCGTTTACATAGTAGATCCCGGCCTTTATCAAAATGATCTTGCTGCTTCTCTTACATTTATTCTTTGAGATAGACTTTAGAATCAACTCCTCGAGTTCTAAAAATCTTACCATGGGAATTTTATTGAAGTGATATGGGTGAAATCAATTATTGATTTTGGAAGAATGGATAGATTTATAATATTAAATTTTTTCCTCTTAATCTTCCTTTAGTAAAGTTTTGTAGTTTCTTCTTACAGGCCTGGGCTTCTTTCTCTTTGTCCGCCGAGTTTATGCTTAGGCAGTTTGTGGTTTTTATAGTGAAACAAATGAAATCTTCTCCGTAATAAAATTTAATTGGTTGGAATGACCGTATAGGAATGAAACTGACTTTTAATATTATTAATCTTTAAGTCAAAGACTATAAAACAATAGAATGAAATTAAGCCGCATCTGAGGATATTATATTCAGTATGTCATTTAATCCTCATAAAAATGTGTCAGATGTAATTATTTCTATGTCCATATTTTATCAGTAAAAGAAGTGAGGTTAGCAAGTGTCCACAATCACAGTCAGTGCATAGACTTTATTTTGAGTCAGTGGTCTATATTATTTTCTTTTATTTGGATACAAAGGTCATTTCTGAGAAATTCTCCATATCCAACTAATTAGGACCTGTTACCTGATATCTTCTGACAAACTGGCAGTTTATTCATATAGATGGTTAATCTCATCGATTATGATTCCTTTTTTTCACTTTGAGGGGAAAACTCCTTACCCTTGTCTTGGGGTAGTCAGGAGCCAACACCTTCCTGTCAGTCTGATCTATTAATTAGATGTTACGTGAGGACTACGGATGCTAAGTTAGCTATCATGTTTAAGATCTTTTAGATGAAAATATCTTTTCTCCTAAACCCATCTTCTCTGTAGGAAGTGTTGGTTTTATTCTGTTTCTGTGTAGAAATGCATCAACATCTTGTCAAAGTTTATGGAGGAGAAAATGTTAAGTCAGTGAAGTGTACGTAATACCATGTAGAATTTTAAAGGAAGCAAGATGGAGTATGCAGAAAATACTTCTGCAGAAAGGGGGCATCTCCAGGGGTGCTGGGCGTGCTCCCACATAAAGTCACTGGGCCTGTTGGAATCATTGGTATTTTCTGGAATTCAGCTCAGGGTTAAAAAAAATTTTCTGATGTAGAACATGTCCCATGTGTGGTCCTAAGTCCACTCAGATCAACATCTTCCAGAGCGATTGTGCAAAATGAAGATTCCTGGGCCTTATCCCAGATCCCCAGACTCAGGCTCTTATTTCCATGCTAATGTTTAAAACTTACTGCTTTGGATTTGTGAGCTCATCCTAGACAAGAGAACATTCATGGCACTTGACTGCCAATTCTCTGCATGATGTTTAATTAATTAAACACTTTTTTCTCCGCCTGAAAAACATCCCACCTCTTCGTCAACTTTATTAAAATATGATCACGCATGAATAAGGTACAAGGTTCCAGGAATAGAGCAATTTCTACCACTTGACAGGCCGACTGGGTGAGTTTAACCTGTCCTACAGCAGTGGTGCAAAAGCTCAGGCTTCTCCTTTGCTGTGACGACAAGTTGAAAACTGTCACAAAGCCCAAACTGAGTGTCCCTGAACTGCCTGGAGTGAAAGGATTTTGTTCACATGATCCCTAAATTCTGAGATGAATAATAATGGGTAACAAGTTCCTTTTCTGGCTGTTGTTCAAGAAAGAGTTTATAATTTGGGAGGGAAGGTTTGAGAATTACCTGTTTGGCGAAAACTCCCTGAAGATGGGAACACAATTCTAGCTTAGCCACGTCCTCCCTGTAACAGGCGTCTGCCAAGGCCAGGCATTTTCATCACCTGTGCAGTTTGCCAGAGTGGGCTTTAATTGGCTTTGGTTTAGTTATTTAATGGGTGCTAACTTCTATCTCCCCATTGTAACTCAAAGTGTTCATTTCTCTGGGTGTTTATGGTCTCCCCCTAATGTCTCACCTGACCGGTGGGTCACTAACTCCCACTAAGTCTTGCCTTTTCTGCCCTCTGCCCATTCTGAAACCATTCTCCAAATTGCCTTCCATGACTTCCTGTGGCTCTTAGGATGGAGATCAAAATCCTTAAGCTGATCTCTAACAGAGCTGTTGGTCTGGCAGCTCCCAGTTCTTTTATTCCCTCTCTCCGTTAACGTGGGGTCATCACTAAGATTCTTGCCTGAAGATGAGTTTCTCTGGGAAACCTGAGACAGAATCCAAACGTTCGTTTATTAGCTGTTATCCCCGCGACAAACAGCTTCCTTATGATGCTTCACATCAGCTTGTATTTAAATATTTATCCGTGTGATAATTGGTATTGATAGTTATCTTTTGAGATATGCTATAAATCAGTATCTTAAAAAATATGCATACATTGTAGTCTGACACTCAGCTAGTTAAGTCCCTCAATCCGTATCGGTTAGATGAAGAAACAAATCTTCTACCCAAATACAAGCATTTTTCTTTCAAAGTCCACCTTCTTAGGAAAAAAGAAAAGTTTGTGTCAGTTGAATTTCAATTTACCTAGAATCTTTCATTTTGCAAAGATTAAAAGGTGAATCCAAGGTGAATTTCACCTCCAAAATGCTGACTCATGGCATTTCTAACTATGAGAGTTTAGCACGCATCCGTTTGTGATTTAAAAACTCAGAAAACTTCGTTGATATCGAATGTTCTCATGGTTACCCTTACTCTTTCTCTTGGGGCAAAGCTCTCCAGCCCTGTTACCTGATTCCGTTGTGCTCATCGCGAGCTAATATTAAATATTTTGCAGAGCCTCTTTCAATCGTTGGCACGCTTCTGATGTGCGATTAGGTTCCAACGTGGCCAGAATACAAATCCTGGGATGGCTTCCCTGGTAAGGCAGATCTGTGGCTGTCAGTGACAATCCAAGGTGTTTCATCCGCCACCTGCCCCTGGACATGCCCAGCACAAAGGCACAGAAGAGCTGTTGTATGGCCCTCGGCGCATCTGTTAGTGAAGGCGCAGACGGCCTGGCCTGGGGGATTTCTGTGGAATAAAACACACTTAAAAAGTGAGAGCAGCTCTTACACGTAGATATTCCTGGTCAGAGTCTGGCTGTGGAGAGCAGAATCAGGCATGAGAGAGTGAGAGCACGCTGCCAGCCTGGGTCTCACACACAACCGAAGATTGGGTCGGGAGACCCATCACCGCTTTGCACCATAATTGAATGAACTGAAATGTACTATTTTCATCTGAAAAATAAGACTTTTAGGATTTTGTTCTTGAGGATTTTTTTTTTTTCTTTCTGAAATAAATATTGGCTTTGGATGGAACTAAAAAGGCGAGGAAGACTCTATTCCAGGCTATTGCAGTGGGAAAGAGAGACGGGACACAGCTGCCTGGAAACACAGGTGGGGCAGAGTGTGGGCGCTGGAAGGGAAGGACACTATGATTAGCCACTGGCACTTGATAATTGACTCTTCTCTAAGTTAGGCTCCTGCTTTTCCACAGAGATGGGGAGGTGGGGCCCCTTCTTCCTCAATCCTGACATTTCAGAGGGATGGTTCCCAGGTCCTAGAGAAAGTCCCTGGGTCATAAAACTAACAGGCCTCTGGGAGAAAGCTTACCTCTGTAGAAGTCAGACAAAAAATTTACAGGGCAAGTTTTCTTAGGTCTCAGAGAGGGAACATTAAGGTTAGAATTCATGAGCACTAGAAATTGAAGGAGAATTTTCTTTATTTAAAGGAGGAGGGGCCTTAACTAGCACTGGGTTCGGATCACCAAGATTGGTAGAAATAGTTATTTTGAGATAAGGGCTTCAGAGAAACGTAGTTAAATTGTCTATGGATATTTTCTGCTGGAGAGTTAATTAATGGCTCTTTGGGGAGATTAGTTCCCATCATGAACAATCAAACCACGTGCCTAGTTAGGAGTTCTACTCCATTCTCAGGTTCAGAGCTGAGTGTAGGGACGGATGAAGCTGATTCTCAGGTAGACTGGGCCTTGAAGCATGACCACACCCACATGCTGGTCTAGAAAAAGCTCCTTCACTGTGGAGGGGCCACAAAAGAGAAAGGGTTTGGTTATAAGAAGAAAGTGGTGAATAGGCCCCCTGTTGGTACTTAGAATGCCCGATGAATTCTAATTTTGTCTACGTGTGGTCTAGGAATAGGGTTTTTAGGCTGAGTGGCCTAGGGTTACCACATAAAATTGCACAGTGCCTATTTAAACTAAAAGATTATTTATCAGGAACTCAAGCTTAGCTTGTCATCTTGTGTATGTGCAAACTCTTGCAGTTCTATCCAGTCTTGCAAGTTGTTTGGCAAGAGCTGGGGACCTTGTCCCTCCACCCCCTGGCCTTCGGATGGTGTGCGTAGGTTGTAATTCCTATGAACAAAGGGGGTTCAGGCTCAGATTAAGAGGCTGTCTCCACTCTTGGTTCCCCCACTGCCTTCTCCCTTCTCTCCATCTCTGACCCAACTCTCTGCCACCTTGTCCCTTCCTCCTCTCCCCACTCCTCACCCCTGCCCCTCTTCTTACTTCTTTACAAGATCCTTGCTAAAGGGAGAAACAGGTCCAGCCAGCCTGTCCCAGTCACACCTCTGTGTGGGTTGTGTGGAGACTCCATGCTGCCCCAGAGCCAGGACTTCAGCCTGCATGATGCACTGAGTTAGAGGCAGGTCATTCGTCTGTGCCCTTCACCTGATATTCTGGCTTGGAGACTGAGGCAGAAAGAACAACACCCCCCACTGCACCAATGTTCTAATCTCTGGAATCTGTGGCCATTACCCCTATAGAAAAAATGGACTGTGCAGATGTGATTAAGCTAAGGATCGGGAGATGGGAAGCTTAACCTGGATGATCCTGGTGGGATTGATGTAACTGTAAGGGCGAAGGTGCTTCACAAAAGAGAGAGAGGAAAAGTCAGAATCCCGGAGAAGGCAACGTGAGAAAGGAAGAAAATAGCACAGTCATGTGAAGATGGAGAGGGGGCCCTGAGTCAACACACTGCACTGAAAAGACAGCAGGGTGGAACCTGCAGAAGGGACCAGCCTCCTGGACACCTTGCTCTTAGCCCAGTGACACTTTGGATTTCTGGACACCAGAAATATAAAAGAATACATTTGTGTTCTTTTAAGCACCCCAAGTTTGTGGTAATGTTGCAGGAAGATGAGGCCCAATGGAGAGAAAGAGGACCCAAACACCACGTTTGTAAGAGGAAGGGCTTTATTCACCAGCTGGGAGCTTATGGCATGGAAGAATTCCAAGGGCCGCGCTCCCCAACTGGTTTGGTCTTTCCCTTTTTATCGACAGTCAAAAAGTGCCACCCCACAGGTACCCTTCCCATTGTCCAGTTTGAATCAAGCAGGAGATGCTATTCCAGCCCCTATAGAACTACAGGACTTCACAGAACTTGGAAATTTCCAAGTTTCAGGAAGTTAAGTTTACAAACTCCCAAGAGCTGAGTCACCATGGAGAAAACCCTGCAGTGTATCCTTGTGGTCTCCTTGAGAAGACCTGTTCTCCTAGACCTCACCCTTCTCCGGTATCCTCTCTCATTAATTTGCGGCATCAGCAGCAGGAAACTACTATAGAGAAGAAGGGGTTCTGAGGGGAAAATTGCAGATTTGCAATGGGGACAAGGGCTGGAAAAGCCATAGGGCTCCAGCTGACAGGTGAGAAAGCCATTGTGGAAACTGCTGCAAGGCCTAGTATAATAATGCTCTGAGTGATGTCTTGAAAATATTAATTGTTCTGAATGAAAGACCTCGCATGTTTTCATTTTGCTCTGGACCCTGCACACGTTGTAGGTGATCCTAACCACAGCCGAGGGTTGCATTCCCCAAATTCTTAAACTGTTATAAGATTACAGATATAAGGTCCATTAATTTTTTGGTGGGGGGAGGGAAAGGGTAGCAGAGAAGGTCAGGAGAATCTAAGCTCAGATTTGCAGATTGAAAGTTCACAAGGCAGAAAATGGAGTCACGTGGTGGAGGCTACAGCATGACTCAAGGGCACAGAGATCCCTGGTGCTGCTTGGGAATGGCAGGGCTTTTGTGCAACTCCTATGGACCTTGGCATGTGGAGTGTCACAGAATTGAGAGAGGCCCTGCCAAAGGACTTTGACAGCCTCCAAGTAAGTGGGTGGAAACTGTTTTTTTAGGCAAGGGGGGGACCATGGACATTATTTGAGAAGAGTAGTGACAGGCCCAGCCATGAATTTTGGGCAGCCTCTCAAAATTGGTAGAACTGAGATTCTGAAGGGTAATATTTTAGCTCAACAGGGCAGATGAATACATATGCAAATTCCCTTAGCCCTGTCATTTCTATGCAAAATGAACACAAATGGTCTTCTCAAGGACTCTCTAGGGAAAATGCTAATATGGACCACCTAGAGAGGAATCCTTACATTTGTTGAGAGTTTAGATCTGTTCAGAGTCCAAAGTATAAGAATTAACCTCAGGTACCGGAAAGAAAAAAGACCAGAAGTAAATAGAAGTCAAGTCTTAAGTGCAGAGCTGTGTTCTACAGAGCCAGAGTCATCCTTAAATGTGCCATGCAGACTGGGATACTTTTGAAAGTGAAAGGGGAGTAATTATTAATTATTAATTAAAGAATAAAGAAGGGATCACAATAATTATTTACTAGTAATTGATATATGATTAAGAAGCAGGCTTATATCAAAAATATCCCAGGTAAACTGATATAAATAAAGCTATAAATTCACTAACTTCATAGATTTCAGTGTGAAAGCACATATAGTGAGAATGAGATGGAGTCCTTGGGGCTGGGGCAGACACCACCACTGCTGGTCTGCTGGGTTAGGCCCTGCCTGACCTTCACCGCCTGTCTCCCATTCTTACTGTTTTGTAAATTTCACTCTCACCCTAGTGATGCCTGTCTGGAGTAGTTTAGGTCTATTGACTTAGGAGATCAACTTTTGAATTGGAATGTTGTAATAGGTCACTGAGTTATGCTGATTATAAGAGGGGTTGGTGTGGTCTTTGCTTTGAACTTTTATGGATAGAAGTATAATTTTAGTGACTAAGGCACCAGCCACATACACCTAAGGTGGCAGGTTCAAATCCAGCCCGGGCCCTCCAAAAACAACAATGACGGCTGCAACCAAAAATAGCCAGGTGTTGTGGCGGGCGCCTGTGGTCCCAGCTACTTGGGAGACTGAGGCAGAAGACTCTCTTGAGCTCAGGAGTTGGAGGTTGCTGTGAGCTGTGATGTCACAGTACTCCACCCAGGGGGACAGCTTGAGGCTCTGTCTCCAAGGGAAAAAAAGAAAAAGTATAATTTTGGAAATGGAAGAACATAACAGTCTTTGAGAAGTGACTCTCACTGTTTGCAGAATCCCGGGCTTCTGACAAGTACAGCGTGGTGGACCTGCCCCATCTCTGCATATTGGCTGACAGGGACGGGCGGCTGGACTCTTAGTCCAGTAACAGGTGCACAGTCTGGGTTTTGTTTTAAGCACTATGGAAGGTACTTAGAACATGTGTGTGTGTGTATGTGTGTGTTGCTGGGCTTCAAAGCGGGCTGAAGATCCCCAGTTGTACTCTTATAAAAGAGGTAGCTACAGTCTCAGAAAAAGAAAATAATTTCCCCAGAACTTATTCTGACCAAGGGACTGATCGCAGCTCAGAGTATCTCTCAGGGCCGCTGAGACCTTTGCTGCGAACACATTGCCGCTCACCTTCTCTCTCCCTCCTCAATCCTGCTTCCCACAGGGTGTTGTTATAAAGGACTTACTTGCCGCAAGCAGATGTCCGTCTCAGAGTCTGCTCCCCCATGGATCTGATGGGAGGCCATGGTTCTATCCATGCGGTTCACAAGGTCTGATCCCTGCCACCACTGTGACCTTATCACACCTTGGCCAGTTTGCTTTTTCTCGCCTGCTAAGCTCCTTATCTCCCCTGGCTATTTTACTTGTAGTTCTCTCTTCCACTCCGGTGGTTCTGTCCCCGACTGTCACATATCAAGTTCCATCTTGTCCTCACTATTAGCTCAAATCTTGTCTTCACAATGAGCGGTTTCCTTCCCTGATTCTACTCCAACACTCACTTTCCTCAAAGCTTTTCTCTACTGTATTCTTTTTTATTTTCTCCCTATGCTCAACGCTAATTGAAACTATCTCATTCATTTATTTATTGACTTTCTTACTGACTTTCTTCTTCTCTAGAATCTTAAGTTCTTTCTGGGTCTTATTTGTCTTGTTCACCCCTGAATCTCCAATACCCAGAACCTTGTCTGGCACAGAGGAAGCACTCAATAATATTGGTCGAAGGAGTGAATAAGAGAAGAGGGGAAGAAACCAAGCAAACAAATACAGATTCGTTTATAATCTTTTCCCTTATCACTGTAAAAATAGCATTAGCTATTTACTTAGCTTTCCAGTTTTGCTTTCATAGAAAATATCCTTGCCAATTCCTCCTGAATTTCTCATTTCTCCCTTCTCCCTGCCCTCTTCCTATATGACTTCTATTTTTTAAGAATCCAGAGATGTTAATTTTAATATTTGTGCACAGTACCATCGATAATGACAAGAAGTATTATCTACATTTGCTAGACACTTCTACTGCTATACATATGAACATGTACTCTTCACCCACTGAAATAATAATTATCATGCCCCTTTTATAGATGAGGAAACTGGAGTTGAGAAAGTTTCAGAGCTTGTCCAAGATTGTAGAGTTCATAAATGGCAGCAGGGCTAAGGCATGAATCCAACTTTTCTGAGTGGGAACTTGTTCTATAGTTTCTAGATTGATGGAGGAGAAAAAGATACAGTGTCCTCAGAACCAAAGCGCCCTGAAGTCTACTCATCCTGGGCCGTGTTATCTTGAACTTAACCCCTAGGACTTAGCTTCCTCATTACTAAATGGGGCTTATGATGAATCTTATGCTAAATGAGCTAAATTAAGAAATTATCCATATCAATATCTGGCCTGTGGTAGGAAATCCAAAGTCTACTCCTTTCTCATATATGACATCATGAAAATAGTACCAAATTTCCTCGTTGGTGTTCATTTATGGTGCTTAAAAGCTGGGATTGTTTTCCATCCTGCTTTTCAAAACTGTACTTATTGCATGAATTTCAATAACATATATGCTCCACCATGTATAGAGACACATGTATCTGAGGAGAAGCATTATAGTTAGGCTCACAGGCTCTGGGGCCAGACAGACCTAGAAGGAGGCTTACTTCTTGTGCCCTTCCACTTACCTTGGGGCAGAGTGTAAACTGTATTTAACCTCTCTAATCCTGCATTTTCCTATCTGAAAAATGGGTTGATGTAAGAATTAAATACGATATTGCCTACTTAACCTTTTATGATCTATTATTAATAATGATACTCAGTAGTAATAGTTATTTTATTATTTAGTTATATTGCACAATAGAATATGTTTTTACACACAATTGGGCTTCTTTTCATTACAGATACACAAACACGACATCTCTTGAATAAAACAGACAGAAAATGTGAACATGGGGCAGACAAGTTCAGTGGCCTTAATCCCAACCCCAACCCGAGCCCTCACTTTGCAGCTAAGGCTTAGAGCAGCACCCCCAGCTCTACTGAATAGTTTAATAAATATGTGTTGGATGCTAAATCTGGTACAAGGCCTGGCCCCAGAAGATTTTTCTGCAGAGCTTTTAAAATGATAGATTTCAAGGTTCTATGCCTGGGGATTCTGATTTGAGATTGTTGGGGTAGGGTCTAGGATGTTGCATTTAAAAAGACAACAAACAAAAACCCCACCATGGACGCTGAGATTCAGTTAGATTTTGAAGCCACCTGTTTAACTCAGCCACGCTTATGATGCTTGAATGCTCTACCACCTACCACTCCCCAGTGAGCCCCCACACTGTGCCCGAACACCCCAAGGAGGCCAGACTGGTTCTGTTCAGAGTGGCCTCTACACGTGCCCTCCTATTTTCTCTGGCTATTTCCTGTTGCCATATACGCCACATCCAATTTACTGAGATCTTAGTGTAATAATTCATTTTAAGAGTAATTAAAAGCTGTAATTATAATCTTAGAATTCTATAATAAAAAGGTTAAGGTAGCTTTCATGGTCTTTTTGGCTTAGATGAGGCCTAAATTCAAAACCCAGGATCTACCACCACCTCCCCCCACTAACCCTGGCTCTTGCCCAGGAACTGGTAGAAAAACAAAACTGTTTTGCGGGACACTGAGCAATTCGATTCTTAGTCTGTAGTTGCTGCCGCATTAGGTAAAGTATGTCCTGATCCATGAATTTCTGAAAAAGCCTCCTTAGCACTGCAAGTTGGATGTAACATTATGAGGGACAATCCCTCAGCTTCTCATTAATCTGGAAGAAAAACAAATGACTGAGATTTAGGAAGAATTCTTTGCTATATTTGCCTTCAGCATAAAAGATCATTATATTTGCCTTTTATCCAAGACATGGCCTTGGATAGAATTCGTCTCTGCTGGAGGAATTCTTGCTGACACTCAGGACGGCCGGGCAAGCAACTTGCTGGCATAATTGGCAGGAATAGTACATCTCCTTCCCCTTCACATAATTAAGTCTGATTATATATAATTACTCCTTTCTACAGTTAAATTTCCTTGAAAGGTTAAAAACTTGATTGCCGACAGTGGAGATTTCACATATTCCACATGTTGACTGTATGTAGACATAATATTAATGTGGCGAGCCACCTTTATCCAACGTGTTTTGTCCAAATATCTAGTCCATTTATTTCCCTCGAAAGTGTTTAACTTCTCACCAAAGAACTATAATCAAGATTAACTATAATCAATGAATAAATCCAGAACACAGAAGCACCTTTCCATATTAAAAAACCCACATTCTGGCTTTATTATCTCTGTCAGCCTATGCTCTGAGTGCCTAGATTCACTGCTATAAAGATACAAACAGAGGTGATTAAACGCGCTGGGAAACTTTCATGTTGAATTCTCATTGGCAAAAGTAAGCAAATGGAGGGGAATAGTAAAGAGACAGTTAAGCTGTCAAAACAAGCTCATTTGGATTTTTCTCCTGCGCTGATCTCTCACTCAGAGATGACTTTGCTTACCTGACTGTTACGTAGATGGAGCAGGTTATAAGGTCCCATGCAGTAGCTCCCCAATTCAGGGAGAAAGCCAAGAGCCCACAGTGGTTAACAACTCTGTACAGCTCATTCCCTGGCTCTCCCTCTCTCCAGCTTCCTTCCTTTCCTTCCTTTCTTTCCTTCCTTCCTTCCTTCCTTCCTTCCTTCCTTCCTTCCTTCCTTCCTTCCTTCCCCTCTCCCTCCCTCCCTTCCTCCCCCTCTTCCTCTGCTCTTCTACCTGTTCCTTCACTGAACATGGTAAAGACAAGTTATTACTTTTATTACTGCTTCAGCCACACTGCCCTTCTTACTGTTCCTACAACAGTAGGTTTCTTTTCAAAAAGCCATGGCTTTGTTCTTTCTGGAAGGCTCCATGTCACTTGCTCCTTCCCTGTTTCCTGTCTGGCTAATGTCTTTGTTTTCATTTTCTGTCTCTTCCAGGGAGGAAGGAGCAGATAGGCCATGCTCATTACTGCCCTCACATATTACCCATAGCATCCAGATTTTCTTGTACTTCCCAATGATGTCCTTAAAAGGCAATATGAGTAGAAACAAGCTAATATTTAGATTTATTGATGATTGCTTCCTGTGTCCACAAAATTATTTTAATTTCACAATAAGGCCAAATAGGCAAAACGAATAATTGGAAGGGACACTTTGGATTATAAAACAGGAGACTTTCGTAAGACAATCCCAGTCCTCACTATGCCTTCCAGGATAACAGGGTTGGAGGTGACCTCATTATCATTTTGCCTTGCTGATGATGCCTTCTCCCTAATGGACTCTAGAAGTCAATGGGTGGCATTTACCAAAGATTCCCCCGTATAGAAGCGACTTTAAAAGTCATGCAATCTTAAAAAAAAAAAAAGTCCTGCCATCTAAAGCCCCTTCCCACTTGTTCATCTAATTTGTCAGTGAATAAATGAGTTCATTGTCCATTGTTTTGCCCTTCTTGAATCCTTCTGGGTTTGTGGAGTCCATCACCACTTAATTAATTAACAAAATATTTGTTGAGTGCCTACCATGTTCCTGGTTTTGTGTCATATGCTGAGTACACAGGAAGAAATAGGACAGAGTTGGTGAATTTTACCTACAAGGGCAGCCAAGCCAGGTGTCACATGGGCATTGTCAGACCCTTGCTTTCTGTTGGAGTAAAACAAGTGATTTAGGTTAGGTATGGCTGGGTATCAGCAACTTCATATGGCTCAACCTACTGGAGTAACTCCCACTGGAGTAATTCCTATTGGAGTAATTCCAGGAAGCCTTGTAGGCATCCAAATCGCTGTCCAGATACTTGTGAACTTGATCCTACACAGACATGAGGACTGGGGAGCAGCTCAAAGACACCTCAACTCTGAGCTCTCACCTCTGTTCTAGATACCTCTGTCACACAGCATGTCTCATCAACCCAGGTGGCAAACGCAGCCTCCTCCTACCTTCACCAAGAAACCCAGCTTGCGAAAGTGTCTGTGACACAGATAAGTTCTACTGGAGACTTGAGGGGCTTGGAGCGAAGAGGGGGTTCAGTTGCACAAGGGTGTGTTGTTTGAAGATTAGACCTTCCTATTCTTATGCTATCCTTTCACCAGTGCATCACCAAGGATGCTGTGTTGTCCACCCATCCCACGGTAGACCCCGCCTCATACCACTGGGACCACGTCCCTCCTGTCTATGATCTATTTTTTTCTCTTTTTCAGTTTTGTTTCTTGTCTCTCTTTCTTTCTCTTCTCTCTCTCTCTCATCAGAGTCTCACTCTATTGCCCTGGGTAGAGTGCCGTGGTGTCATAGCTCTCAGCAACCTCAAACTCTTGGGCTCAAGCAGTCCCCCTGCCACAGCCTCATGAGTAGGTGGGACTACAGGTGCCCGCCAAAACACACAACTAATTTTTCTATTTTCAGTAGAGCCAGGGTCTTGCTGTTATTCAGGCTGGTCTCAAATGTCATGAGTTCAAGCAATCTACCCTTCTGGGCCTCCCATAATGCTGGGATTACAGGAAGGAGCCACCACACCCAGCCCTTTTCATTTTTTGGCCATTATACAAATAATTCCTATCAGATGGCTTAGCTTTTCTATATCAAGTGAATTTCTTCTGAATCTAATTCTTGATCTGAACGAGTTTATTGGGTTATTGTCTCACAGACACTTTTTGAGGAGTAACTCCACTGACAGCTGTTGAATGAAGAAACTGTATTTTTCATCTCATTATACTTCCTTGATCCAAAATTAGAATCTCCTAACTTTCCACTCTTTTTTTTCATCACTTAGTAGAAAACAAATACCATCTTTCTTCCCCGTGGGCAGTTCTTTTGCCAGGTGAAGGCAGGTCTTCTGTTCATAACTTTCAGCCCCTTCCACATCTCTTGCCTCTGGACTCACTTTCCAGCTGTCACAGGGACATTGCACACGATTATTTCTTAGGTCCCTTTCAGGTCTGACATTCATTGATTCTCACCTAGTTCTGGACAATCAACATATAGTATGTTAGTTGGAGTGTTTTTCTAAAAAAGAACGTTTGGCATTCCTTGTAGAAACCAATGACCTTGATTTATAACGGATATTTTTGTAATGTACTTTTACCAATCAAACACTGAAATCTGGATGATGTAATGTATGCATAATTTATTTTTTTTAATTAAATGATAGCTGTGTACATTAATGCAACCATAGGGTACAGTGTGGTGTTTTAATATACAATTTGAAATATTTTCATCAAAATGGTTGACATAGTTTTCATGTCAATTTCTTAGTTATTGTGTTAAGAAATTTATATTCTACTTTTAAAAAGAATCACTTGTACCCTTGTAAGATAAACCATAGAGGTGATCCTACCAATCACCCTCCATCCACCCTCCCCTACCCTCCCCGTCCCCCCTTCCTGTATTCTTAGGCTATAATTGAAACATATGAAAGCTATAAAGTATCCAATGTATGCATAATTTCAAAGGAAACCTGCCATATCACAAATGCAGACTGTATTGGCTTGGTTGGGGGGCCTCTTCAAGAACTCACATAAATTATCATTTCGCTATATTTTCCAAAATGGTGAACAACAAACTTTTGGCAAGATTCCTGACAAAATAAACATCCTTAACAGATAAAGAAAAATAATTTTTCCTTGATTTACATGATAACTACTCATTATTAACATAGTCCAAAAATACACTGTTTCTCTGTGCTACACGGGGTCATTCAAAAGCCATGTTGAAGGTGGAACAACCTATCATAAGGTCAGGATTGTCTAGCATTTCAGCAGATGGCTAGCAACCTTGACCTGCCCACTAAATGCTATCAGTGGCTCTAAATATTAGAGTAATAAGATGCTCCTATAGGTTTCCAACATGCTTCTCAGAAAATGGTGCTGTCCATGTTGAGAGCCATTACTCTGAACACACTTGGATGGATGGAGCATCCTTTCTTCAATTTTAAGATCAAGATCTATTTTTGAACAAAAGCATGTTATCATTCCTGTGCCTTCTTCCAAAGATTTAGGTTGTGACAAAGCTAAGTTCTTGCCTTTTTAAACTGACATGGGTTCAGATGGACGTGCAGTTAAGTGTGGACACATTAGCTGAACCGCCTATGCTCTTTCTAATGCCCACTTGGACTTTATGAGCATGATTTTATCCACATGAAATTTATTGAGGAAAAAACATTTAAGAGAAAAAGGCAAAAGCAATCTTCTTTTGCTACAAATGTCATAGACCCATTATCGTGAGATGTGTGATGCTTCTAAACTTACCGAAAGGTCCCCTAAGCCGTAGCAAACAAGGTGGGGAAATTTGCCAGTAAGTGGCAAGGTATAAACTCCCTAAAAGGCGTCTTAAAATAGACTTATTCAGCCATACATTTCAGTTGCCTTGCTGTCACGGGAAACTGGCGGAAGATTTGAGGGCAAATGTTAACCTGAAATACACGCACAGCTGCATGCAAATGTCCAGGGCACAATTCTGCCTTCGTTAAGTAGGAGACCTTAATCGTTCTTCCAAAGTTTTAGCTCCTAGTAATAAACAAGTTTCTTTCTTAATGATTGAATTCTCTGTCCTTAGGCTTTTTATTTTTTAATTAATTGAAAAAACACCCCACATTCCTGGCTACTGAATCCTTGTTTTTCAGACAGGTAGAAGATTAAGGACTGTCTACCACGGTAACAAGCTCTAACCTCTTGGTGCCCCAGACCCTTCCACTATAAAACAGGGGAGGAAGGTTGAAGTAGACACTGTAATGGCCCTTCCAGTTCAACATTTTAGTTTTCCGGAACTCTAATTGTAGCTGCATGACCGTGTATTTAATAGCAAGGATGTTCTTCCAATAACCGTGTAAAGTGACTCACTGGCTGGTCAGTAGGAAACGAGGAGGCCTGCAGTCTCCAATCACGCTCTGTCACTGTCTTGTTAGAGCCACGTCCTCTGCAGCACACAGCTGGGGCCGCCATCTCAGGCACATCACTCCCTAGCTATGTGGCCTCTGATCCTGAGACAATTTCACGTCTTGGTGCCTCAGTTCCTCCATATGTAAAATGGAGATAATGTTAGCTTCTACATCGTAGAGTTCCTGTGAGTAGTAAATAAACCCACATGTTAGGCACTGAGAACCACCACCAACACATAGTAGGCCCTCAGCCTAATTTGATATTTGAATTCCCAGCTTTCAGCACATGGTAGAAATGTGGTCAGTGTTCACTGAATTGAATGAGGTCATCCCATTCCTGGACAGTTTCCCAGTCTCACCTTCTCCTATGGCCAGGGCTCAGTGTAGAAAATTTTCTATTTGGTGTTTCAGAGGTCGGAGTTTATAATGAATTTCTGAAATCAAACTGAGTCTCGCAGTCCCTGGCTACCCACAAATACCGAGGAGTGTTTTCTCAGGCTGTCATCCGTGGCTCCGTAGCAGCCCTGCTGATCCATTTCAGGAGTTCCCCTCTTGGGATGGTTTTGCAGTACAGTAATTTTACTTTGTCCAGAACACAGTGAAATTTGAGGGAGGTGCTCTTGGGGTTCCTATTATAACGTAACAGATGAAGGCTGAGTCTTCCCATTCACTTCAAGTACTACGTACGTGACTTTTTAACCCTGGGAGGATTTCACTTTTCTGTTATAAAAGCTAAGTATTACGGGCTTTGGTTTTCCCTAAATTAATGTAGTTCTGCTATATCCTTCAAATGCTAAGGGCTGCTCCTTTTCCTCATTCCCCACGTGAGTTGAGTTTACTGGTCCTTTTGGGAACTTGAGACAAGAATCCTCTGTAGCTACAGAGAGAAAGAGACTCCTCTGGGGCATAGAACTTAAAGGAGTGCCTGAAACTCAGTGATCCAGAGAAATAATATTTTAATGTAATTTTTTAAAAAAAATCAATATTAAAAAAGATCCTGTGATGAACAAAATGACAAAAATTTTCAAGAAAGATCAGATTAGTACTGGTGCTCTGGAAAGCCCTATCGTGATTTGAAGTGAAAGGAAAACTAGGTACCACTGATCCTGTTATTGTGAGAAATTACGATGTGTGACATTTCGATTATCTTCGATATGTTACTATTAATTTTGTTTTTTAAAAATTATTACATTATTCTGATATTTTTCCCATTACAGGCAGTCTCTAGTGTTATAAACGGGGCAGGTAGTTCTATAGGTTTGTTTTTAAGGTGAATTTCTGTGTAAGTTGGAGCAGGAGCATTTACCTATTTCCTGAAATAGCTCCGTTCATAAGTGAGAGACATACATACGTCAGATGTGTGTACCTTTGTTTTTTAGTGTGAGTCAGGTGTCACTGACTGGATGTTTGTAACTCAGGACTTACTGTGATAGTCTCCATTGGTAAGTGTGAGCTGTATGTAAGTTGGATGTTTGTAACTTGGGGACTGCCTGTTCTGTGCATTTGGGTGTTCCCTCCCCTCTCCCTAAGGTTTGTGCTGGAATCTGGTGCCTCCCCTTTCTTCATGTTAGGCCCTAGGGGCATCCACCCTGTGCAACAGGGTGCCTTGAGAAGGGCAGGGCTTGAGTGCCTAGTGGACCCCAACCTGGGACAGTGGTCTGCAAGGGAGACGGTGCTGGGGAAACCACAAGACTTTACACCAGGATTGTAGCAGAAAGCCTGGAAGCCTGGAAGGACACAGACTGTTCCATACACCTGGTGGCAGCCTGAGAACCATGTAGCCCCTGTCCTGCTTCCCAGAATCTTTCTGTTGGGTACATAACAGAGTATCCGTGCAAGGATGCCCAGCAGTCAGTTAAGATGCACAGCACCCCAAGGTTAAGAATGAGAGAGGGGTGTTTACAACCCCCAGGAAGGCTGGATAAAGTGTAAACAGGGACACAGAGTAATGGTGTGGCCAGATAACGGTGCACGCAGAGGAGAGAGGGGGAGAGCACATCTCTTGTCCTCAGACATCTCCGCTTCTCCAGCCCAAGCTCCTGGTTGATGGCCTCCGCTGCCTGCACTGCTGAATCCCCATGCAGGAATGGTCATGCAGACATTTCCCTGACTGGGCATTTTACCCTGATTTGGAAGGTCCTGAGGAATTCGGCTTGTCTGCTTCCCACAGGCAGGAGAAGGAGCTCAGGAGGCTGGTTCTGTCTCAAATTGACCTTGGAGCCTCTGGAGAAGCTCTGTAATCCTTCCGCACCTCTAGCTTTGCTAATTATGAAACCAGTGGGCAAGATTGGGCAGCCACAGAATAGTCCTTTTCTGAGAAACACTAAAGATGACAGTTGATAAGCAGAGAGACGAAGGGGGAATCTGCTAACAGACGTTTGGACAGGACATGCGACTAAGTGTGTTCAGGATTCCATGTGCAGCAGGGTTCTAGAACCTTCTCAAATTTGATGGGTTCTCTATGCCAGGGATTGGCAAATTTTATCGATAAAGGTTGAATGCAAATAATTTAGACCATGCAGCCTCTGTCTCGGCTACTGGTCTCTGCCGTACAGACTCACAGATAATAGGTGAGGGGCCTGGCCCTGCTCCAGCAGAACGTTATGTAGGAGCACTGAGCCATGAGTTTGGGGTCCTTTTCATGTTTGCAAAATTTTAACTGTTTTTCAAACATTAACACTCAGAACTGTAGAAACCATTCATAGCTTTTGGCCCCTCCCAATGCAGGTGGCAGCGGGATTTAGCCCATGGGCCATGGTAGTTGGCTGGCCCCTGCTCTAGGCCAAGGTGGAAATGCCTGCTGACTCTTATTTCTGAGACAATCTACAAATGTCACTCAGCAAAGCATTTCAAAGAGTTTTCTAGAAGGTAATTTAAAAACACATTTATTTCTACGATGAGGATCACAGTTTTTACGTGGCTGTTGAGAGGGAGGAGATCAGAGGGGATCTCGGGTTCGTTGCCCTAAATAGCTGAGTTGCATTTATGTACCCACAACAGGCGCCCCTAATGCTTTGTACTCCCCTATGTGCAACACGTAAATTCCTGCAGTTATGGGCATTTTCCAGTCTACACGGAGAGTCCTCTGCAGCCCGAGTCCTGTCAGTCTCATGCACTTGGCTCCCAGGACAAGTTGGCCCAGAGCAGGAGCTCAGTGAATGTTTGATGACCACATAAACACAGGTCTCCCTCCTAGAGAAAATTGCAGAATATGTCCATATTTCAGGCTCACCGGCAAATACATTTGTAAATGCAAACATACGTTTGCAGAGAATTTTTGAATATATTAATCTACTAGAAAAAAAATAACATTGTTGCATTCTTTAAAGCAGGTGTTCTCAGACTACGGCCAGCAGGCCACATGAGGCCTGCCCAGGACATTTATACGGCACGGGCCGGCCCGCCAGGTGTTTTTGCTGCTGCTGCCTGCCCTGCTCAGCCACTGCCTGTCCTTTTAAACTATAGTACGGCCCTCCAAGGGTCTGAGGGACAGTGAACTGGCCCCCTGTTTAAAAAGTTAGACCCCTGCAAAGACTCGCTACCGCTAGTAGACAATAATAAACTACTCATTTGTCTAATGTGGCTTCTGAACTACCTAGCATAAAATCAAAAATAGGAAAGAGACTTAAATATTTATTTATATATTAGTTTTAAGTGAATTTTAAAAAAACTATTTACTTCAAGATAAACCTGAATCTCCAAGTAACTTAAGTACCAATGGGTCAATTTTTGATAGGAATCAGTCACTCTTTGTTAACATAAAGAAAATGCCTTGGGGCTCATAATTCAATTTGAAGATCAATGTTGTTCAATTATTTAGAAATAGATCTCCCAGAACAGCATTATACAAGACTGTGCTACTTTTTAATAGGGATGGTGGGGGGGGATGAAATGTCAGCTTATTGATCTGATGAGACCGGGGGGCTGATAAATTTCTAGAGATGTCAGAGTATGTAGAACAACACTGAACGCTGTTTAGAAATTTTTCTGGTATTTTATTTAGACTTTAAGAGCTAAATTGCCAAACACTGGCATCTTTTCAATGCAAAAGCCATTTCAATGGATTTTCTTGCTATCTGGGGGAAAGTTCTAAGGTCAGTACCTAGGAGAAAAGTCATCTGCAGGGGAACGTGCCTTTGAGACTCTCTCAGGGAGGCATCCCGATGGGAGTGCAGAGAGCACAAGTCAGTGATTTCAACCTGGCCACTTCTCCTCCTGGATAGGAAGTTATCCCTGTCTTTTTAGGAGAGCTTCAGATGAAGTCGTTGGTTTCTGTTTTTAGAAAAGGTAGTGGAAAAGTGAGCTCTGTACCTTTAAGCCCCAGTGGGTCTGATGCTTGTACTGTGAGAGGCAATTGAGAACAGGATAGAGAGAAAAAAAAATAGCAAATCTATATTTCCCATAAAATGTTCACTCTGGACTGATCGGCTCTGAGGTTGAAGGGGGGAGTTACTTACATTGTTGAAAGCACAGATGAGACTCTGCTAATTGACTTATACTCAACCAACTTGCTGGATTAATTGGGTCCCCTCGTCCAGGCTCCCGACGGCTTCCCCCTCCGTATAAATACGCTTGGCTGGTAAGGTAATCTCTCCTTCTCCTACACACTTCTGCTACACTCTGTGCTCATCAAGTGTTACTATTGTCCAGCTTTTATATGTTAATAGGTATTTTACTTGCTATAGTAACTATATGATTTAATTAAGTATTATGTAAACAACTTATGAGTGTGAAAAAGAGAATCATCTCCACGAAAACTCAATCCAATACTTTGGGAAAAAAATGATAAAGACAGCTAAAAAAAATGCTGTCAAATGATGTTTAGGGGACATGAATGTTAAAAACTGAAAATATAAAAATCCAGGAGTCCAGACTCAAATGAAATTTTTAAGGTCTTACCACATTTTCAAGGAACTGAAACTGGAAATTGGAGTTACCCATTGTATTTTGTGTAAGGAAGAAAATGTGAAAGTCTAATCAGTAGAACCACACTCCAGGGACGTGAGGTACATCAAAGCTTTGGGTCCCTGTGAACATGTATGTTAAATAACCTTTAAAAAGTTAAACTGCTTAGGGCAGAGCCATGAGTTATCTACTAGTATTTACACCCTGCTTCTTTCTTTAGTAATATAAACATTGAGTTCTTAGATGCCATAGCTAGAGACTAAATTTCAAGATGCCCTTGCAGCTAGCTTGACATGGACATGTGACTGAGCTCTTACTGTTGAGATGTGAGCAGAAGGGGTGTGTTCCGTTTCTGTCCTGTCCTTAAGAAGATTGGATATGATGCTGACCTTGACCTTGCCCCTCCCCTAGGCTGGGACTCAGATATAGTAGAGGGTACTGGAGTAACTCCTTGGACCTAGAGGTGATGGAAGCCCTGTGCTGGGGCGCGGGGGACTGCCCGTCAGCCTTGGGTCCCTTCTACCTCCCTGCATATACTAGTTTGTGGCTGAGGAATCAACTTCTATCTTCATTAATCCACCGTCTTTCTGCATTCTCCTTGTTATAGTAGCATAGAACAGACCCTAACTAAAAGACTGTTTATATCTTACCACAGGCATACGTCGTTTTTACACAAATACCAGACACAAAGGGAACCATCATGTGGCCACCATTACCATCATTTCTCCTCTTTTGCCTCGTGCCTACTCATGAGAGTATGAATCCCAAGAGAAATGTATTACCAAGACAATTACCATAAATTAGCTTGAACCACATGAAATTGCTGTGTTTGTAAGTCAAAAATATTTTAATATTGCCAGTTTCATGTGGTCCGAGATATTATCGGTAGCACACGATTTAATCTGAACAAAATGACTCAGACTCCCAGCTTTTAAATTTCTTCACCGCGAAGGGCCATTCTTCCTAGGGTACTTCATGAAAGAAGGTGGTAATGTGCTTTATCTTCTTGAGAGGGGGACGTCTACAGTCACATGAGGCCCTGTACACAGAAGAGCCCCAGGCGTGGTATAATACTGCGCTGTTGCTATGGTGAAATTCTTAATGATGTTTGAACAATGGGCCCCACATTTCCATTTTCACTATGCACACAAATTGTGTCGTTGGTCCTGGATAGGAACGTTCTGGTAACCGATGTCCTATGATTTCAAGCATGCATAGAAAGGTGGTATTTTTGGAAATCCTAAGAGAGCAGCCAACTAAAATTGCCCTCATTTTCTGAGCCATAAGCCTAGGCACATTAACACCAGGCCCTGTATCACGGGGAACATCTTCGGGGATGTAGTAGGTGGCCATGGGCAAGAGGTAATAGAAGGCATCCCTGGGTTCTTCTAACAGAACAAAACAAAATAAAGCGCAAAAGAGACTCAAAGTTATTTAACTCCCTAGGGTCCAAATGGGCACACAGAGCTCTCATTATTGCATTCATAAGCCTTCCATATGCCCATCAAGAAGAAAAGGCATGCAGCTTGCTTGCTTTTGGAATTAAACTGGCAGGAAATGAAAGAGCTCTGGCTTGTACATCTTCTCCCAACACAGCAAATAGGGGGTTTGTGAGGTTGGATTCCTGCCTTATTAAAACTGTGCTCTTAGAAGAAGTTACTCAGCTCTACCTTTTTCTCTGCCGGGATGACATCCTTCCATAATGGAAAGGAGAGGAAGGTGCAGAGGGTATAGCTCCTGTGTTCTAATTACACACCCCAGACACCCAGGCAGCATTGCATTTGACCTCCCGTACTTTTGCAGGGAGGTAGTACAGTCTCTTTCTTTCCAAACAATAAAATTTCTCAAAGAAACATTCTAGGGATGTACAGACTGATCTTCGACAAGTTCTGGCTTGTGTGGCTTCATCTCTGTATCTTTTATATCACCAGCCTGAGTCAGGTGACAGCTGACAGTCTGTCATCCAGTACGTCTCCAGTAGGAGGTTTGTCTTTGAAAAGCTTATCATTTATTTATTTTTTTGCATAGTATTTCCACATTTAAGAACATATCTCAGGCAGCTAATTCGTGATATTCATAGACATTTACGTACAGGCACATTCATTTCAAGATTTTCATGAAAAGATTTTTAAATGACGCCCAACAGTAGGGAAGTGATTGAGTAAATGATGCCTGTTCCTTGTGAGGGAAAATCGTGCAGCAGTTAGACATCTAATTTATATATTTGTCAATGATGTTGTGCGGTTATATTTCAAACAATTTATCGGCTTTTTGCCTGTGTATTTAGCTACCCAAGACCACACTGGAGTAGAAACAATAGCTAAAAAATTCCAGGAGACTAATAATGAGATAAAGACCTGGATCCACGTTTCGAAAAACAGGTTTTGCTCTCTCAGAAACTTGGAGGGAGGAGAGAGACAAGGTTCACATGCTGGAGAAGTTAAACAGGCGGGACAGACCATGTGTCCTCAAAATAGGAGGGTGGAATATTCCATTGAGAGAAGCAGGGTGGGGGTGAAAGCTTTCCAGGGGTAGTTCTGATGTGGTGTCTTTCAAAAATTGGTTTTGAAACTTGAGGAAAGACTTTTAGTTTTTCTCTTAAGTCTCTAAGTTAGTAGTTCTCAGCCGAGTTCTATCGATAGCTGGTATGCTGATGTCAGTTTTGACAGTTATCACTAATTAGTAACCAAGGTTTTTTTCATACTTTAAAAAAATATAATCACAATCAAACTTCAAGTAACATAATGATTGCGTTATGATACCCTGGTGAGAAAAGACTGGACCTCCTTACCAGAGGGTTGGGAATTGTCATGAAATTTACATCCAGTTTTATCTCTGTCTTAACTGACTGTGGATTACTAAGATTGGGTGTATGTATGAGAGTTAGCGTGTGTGATTGTTATTTATTTTATGAGTAGTAAAGTTTCATCTTAAAGTCATTTATTTAATATAAAGACCACATCAACAATCATTCACCTCCAGTTTTATTTATTTTATTTTATTATTTTTTTAATTGAATGGTAACTGTGTACATTAATGCACTTCACCTCTAGTTTTATTTATAGGGAATGTAAATTTTAAAATCAGAGGTAGGGCAGCTCCTGTGGCTCAGTAAGTAGGGCACTGGCTCCATATACCAAGGGTGGCAGGTTCAAATCCAGCCCCAGCCAAACTAGAACAAAAAATAACTGGGCGTTGTGGTGGACGCCTGTAGTCTCAGCTACTTGAGAGGCTGAGGCAGGAGAATTGCTTAAGCCCAGGAGTTAGAGGTTACTGTGAGCTGTGACTCCACAGCACTCTACTAAGGGCAATAAAGTGAGACTCTGTCTCTTAAAAAATCAAACAAACAAACAAAAAAACCCTAAAATCAGAACTAACAAGCAAAATCATAAACTGTTAATGTCTAGCCCAAATTGAAATGGTCCATGTCTAAAATAAGAAGCACGGGGACTACAGTGAATTTGAGATTATATGCCACATTTGAAGCAATTCATTACAAAAGTTGTACTTATAGAAGAAAACATAACTTTGGGTCATGTTTAACTTCCCAACTCTCCTTTGCTTAAATGCTGCTATAAGTTAACTTGCTTTTCATGCCTTTTCTAATGATGATATGGTACTTATAATTTGGCTTCTTTTAAAGCTTTACTCCTTTCTAAGATATTTACGTACACAAATAGGAAATCATTACTGGTAATACATAATCAGGGAACATGTGGCTTTATTACAAGGAAAAAAAGGGGAGCACAGAACTAGGATTTTCTAGGAAGGAAATGAGCCTAGGATCACAGAACTTTCAAAGACTGCTCAATCTTTTTTATCCTCATATCCTGAAAATGTTATCTTGAGGACTCTACTAGTTAAAACTCTCCTAAGTGTCAGTGATAGAAATCCCTAATTGACTTAAGCAGAAAAGAGAAAAGCTGATTATTTGTTTCTATAATGAAGACATTCCAAATTAGAGCTGGTTTTCAGGGTGGTTTAGTCCAGAGACTCAAGCAATGTCAGGGGCAGGTCTCCCTCTACTTTTGTCTCTGACCTTTTCCATGTTGATAAGGTGTTTAGGTTTGAAGTTGACAGAGAGAGGGACACCCCAAAGTGCTGGGTCTCCATTACTCCAACTGTAAATAGGGGGTTTGAAAAAGAAAAAAGGGGGGTTATCTTTCAATATTTTTCTCAATAAATCAACTGTTTCCTGCATCTCTGACTCATGATTTGCTCCTAGGGAACCCACCCTAAAACAGCAAGGAAAAAAGAAAACGCTTTTGGAGAGTAGTTCCACTTCGTGTGTGTGTGATCTCAGTTAATGGAGGACAATGATTTCTACTTTTTGGTGGCCCGTAGAGATTGGTAAACAGGAGATCTCAGAAATAAGTCCTTTGGACCCCGTCAGAACAATGAAAAATCTATGGAACCCCACTTGGATGACTCTGGAATCCAATGTTCTAAAGAGAGTAGATTTTACAGACTCTGACTGCTCTGGTTTGTTTTGAAGGGACCCAGAGGCATTTCCGTTTGGTTTTTAGCATTTAGTTAATGTTGTACCAATTAAAATGATTCTACTAAAAAAGACTAGGGAGACTGGAATATTTATGACTAAAAATAACTTCGTCTAAATTTGTGTATTTTGGAGGTGACCCCTTTGAAGCTTCCTGGTTCTCTGATTTCATGTTCCACAAGACCGGGAGTAGAAAAGGAAGGGCCGTAATTTAAGAGCACATTATAAGCACTGTTGATTGCAAAGAGCAATAAATTGTCATCAGAAATCAATACATTATTTTCCAAAGCGTCTCTGGGCAGAATCATCCCATCTTCACAGACACGGTGAACGTTTACCAGATTTATAGTGATTTGCTGGGGGTTTATCCAGCGTCCTATTTTTAGCAGAATCCTCAAGGAAGGAAGCTCAGTTATGTGGCTTCCCCTCCCAGTGTGCAAACTGAGCAGACATTTGAGAGACGATGCATCCAGGGTTACCAGGGAGCAATCTTGCCCTGTGCAATTAATTGGTCAATCAAAGAAAAGGTTCCAGAGGTAGTCCATCCAACTGCTCACTTGTTACTGCTCAATTTTGCAAGTAGGGACCCAATTTGGGTAAGTTTATTCTATGAATTCATGTAATACTAAAAACTTGAATAGTATTGATGTGTAATCTTTAAACTCATATATTTAAGGATATATTAGGAAAATATGTATTACAGAAATATATATATATATTTACATGCATATCAGGACACGAAAATATTCTAAATGTGTTGATATTAGCCACAAAATATACCAAACACTAGGTTGTAATTTAAACATAGCAGGAAAGTGGAATTTGCTGATTTTGTATTCTGACAGAAATAGTTTGAAGGCAAAGTGTACTAAGCATTGATTTTTTTTTTCCTCTCTCTATGAGCCTTACTTAAAGATAATGGGAACTTTGAACACACAGTAAAAACTGATTTAGCCATAATTCATTAATTTGGAGTTCATAATGATGCAGCTTTGGCTAGGCTAACAATTTACGTGTGTCTTCCCTTCAAAGAGAATTAGCTATACTACCTGAAGGAATTTTGCCAGAAAGTATCTTATCTGTTTATTAAGGTACTTGAGAACATTGAAATTGCTTTCCGTTGAAATTGTTTTGTAATTTACCCGGACTCCAATTAGTTCCAAATTATGATGCTTGACTAAAATTCACATTACTCCATAGGAACACCTCGTTCAAAGTTTAAGTATAATGTCCCCTTCTAATAAAATATTTTCATCAAATTAGATGTTTTTCCTTTTGCACAGAACTTTTTTATTTCTTGTACCCAAACCATAATTGAATGTCTTCCTCTTATAATAAAACATTGACCTTTCTGGGTACACTGTTTTGGTCTTATTATTTGTGTTTTCAAATAGAGTCATTTTACTAATTAAATTCATAAACTGTCTTAACTCCAAGTATAAATTAAGCAAAGCCAACAAAATGCCAGCTGGCCATTTTTTTAATCAGTGCTTTGGAGAAACTTAGGTATTTTTAAAGTCTTATGTGCACGTATTAGATAAACGCATCAATGTTTTATGTTAGGTGAAAGGACGGCAAGGTGATTTCTAGGACAGATTTCAATAAAAACAAAAATAGTCAGAGGGTCACCACTTTCCTCCTTGACACCCTTTACCCACTGAATACAAAGAGACGTAGGAACTGCTCCATTTGTAAGTGTGTCCATCCAGAGCATCAGTTTCTACTTTCAGGATAGGCATCAGGCCGGGTGGGGATTTTCTAATTATGCCAAGGCCCTTGTCTGCCCTCCCATGCATTCTCCTAGTGAATAATCACGACGTCTCTGAGGCAGCCTGGCATCCAGGATCATTCTCAGAAGACCCTTAGTTGGGAGGTTATTCACTGCTGAGAACTCCAGTTCCTAGCAACAGAATCCAGAGGGAAGGTTGAAGGGAAAATGATGTTTTTAATCTGCAAAGTTTCTATTAAAAACAATCATGGGTGTTTTTAGCCCTACTATTAACCGGCCTCCTGCAGGTGATGAGGCTATTGGAGATCCCAGTATGTTCCAAGTCAGGAAGTTTCTATAGGGACAAACAGCCTCCATCTCAGAAGATTCGCTCACAGTGTTTAACAGTGCCACGATTCTTTTTATTCATCTGGTTTAGTTTATAATTGACCTTTAGGTTAAAGTTACTGTAAGAGAGCATCACGTCATTTATTTACCAAATGTTTATTGATCGAAATGAAGCTCTGTAGGCTGGTACTGAGGACACAGAAAAGTAAAATCTGCATTGTCAGCCAGGCGCGGTGGCTCACGCCTGTAATCCCACAACTCTGGGAGGCCAAGGGTAGGTGGACTGCTTGAGCTCACAGGTTGGAGACCTGCCTGAGCCAGAGTGAGACCTGGCTTCTAAAAATAGCTGGACATTGTGGCAGGCACCTGTAGTCCCAGCTACTCAGGAGGCTGAGGCAAGAGAATCACTTAAGCCCCAGAGTTTGAAGTTGCTGTGAGTTGTGATGCTGTGGCACTCTACCCAGCGTGACAAAGGGAGACTCTGTCACAAAAAAAAAAAGTAAAAATCTGTGTTGTCGGAGACTTCACCTTCCTGGATGGGGACATAGGGAGACAATAGACAATGCCTTTAAGATGAAAATTGAGGGCTTGGTGCCTGTGGCTCAGTGGGTAGGGCACTGGCCCCATATACTGAGAGTGGTGGATTCAAACCTGGCCCCAGCTAAACTGCAACAAAAAAATAGCCAGACTTTGTGGTGGGCACCTATAGTCCCAGCTACTCAGGAGGCTGAGGCAAGAGAATCGCCTAAGCCCAGGAGTTGGAGGTTGCTGTGAGCTGCGCTGCCATAGCACTCTACCCAGGGTGATAAAGTGAGACTCTGTCTCTAAAATAATAATAATGGCTCGGCGCCTGTGGCTCAATCGGCTAAGGCGCCAGCCACATACACCTAAGATGGTGGGTTCGAATCCCCAGCCCGGGCCCGCCAAACAACAATGATGGCTGCAACCAAAAAATGGCCGGGCGTTGTGGTAGGCGCCTGTGGTCCCAGCTACTTGGGAGGTGGAGGCAGGAGACTCGCTTGAGCCCAGGAGTTGGAGGTTGCTATGAGCTGTGATGCCATGG
>CAUYQV010020037.1:0-25703 GCA_963574575.1 Galagoides demidoff | reverse complement strand
TGTCTTAACACAACAATTATGAGAAAGACATGATGGCTATGTTAGCCAGTTGGATGAGAGTTTTCTAAACTGCATATGGAAGCAACACACTGTATCCTATGATAGAATTAATGTACACAATTATGATCTAATAAAAAAAATTGGCCTTGCTGGAACCTTTTATAAGTAATTTCAGGCTAGAATTTCTTGAAAGCATTTCAGAGCCCAGGTTTCATCTGTGCCATTAGATACTTATATGCATTGGGTAAATTCCTCTTCTCTTGAGCTCCCCAAGCACATTTTGATTCCCAGACCCATCAGCAAGTGACCTTCATTACTTAAGACAGATCAGGAAATGTTATTGATGAGTATCTGGCCAGTTTTCCAAAAGGCTTTTTTTAATTGACCTTATAACATCAACCTGAATTCCTTAATGCAGTCTAGACACCTCTGGAAATGCTATTCCAGCCAAAAACCTTCGTAAAATAACCAGTGCCTTCATCTTGTCCTATAGAACAAAACAGATTCTTATGAACTTATGCAAACAAATGTATTGCAGAAATTAAGAATACTTACAAATGGCTTTCAAATTCCAGAGAAATCAAGGAGAGAGGAAAAAAATACATGTTTCAAATTCTGCTGATAAATACATACATTGCTTGAAAAGCTACAAATAGCTCAAAAGACAGAAAACAGTTTTTGGACTTCTAGCATACAGAAGACAGAATCAACAATATGTCAAACAAAAAGTCATAATTAGCCCAGTTCCACGCAACTGAGTTCTGTTCTTGTCTGAAGTCAGGTTAGCAATACTCATAGACATGTTAACTTTCCAATGAAAGTTCTAAAAGTCTGTCCTAACATATTTTCTGGCAATAATTTTAATTCATCTAAAAAAAGAAAGTGTTTTTTTTGTAACTGACTGAATCCAAAGTTTATCCTAAAAAGAAAAAGAAATATAAAGAGAGGTTGACTAATTCTCTCGAATTCAAATTACTACTGTTTTTGGAAATTGAGTACCTTTGGACTAAAACTGTGGTTTTGGAAATGTAAGTACAGAAGAGTTTTAGAGAGGCTACTCTCACCATTCTCCAGAATCGCTGGCCTTCTGACAAAGTTTAGTGGACCTATCATGTCTCTACACCCCTGACAGTGACAGGCAGCTGAATGCTCTTGTGGGATACAGAACGAGAAGTGGAATAAAATGTTTCTTATCCTATGTTTTGTCCTTGGTTTGGAGAAATGAAAATAAAATGATTAGAGATTTAGTCACAATTGTGCTATCACACACCACACACCTGAATTACCCATGAAACTTAATTATAGACTTTTAAATAATGATGTGTTAAGGTTACTTTTCTTTCAGAAAATTATACCTGTCTTCTGAAGTATCATCTAAGTGTACAGATTTTAATACATTTCCTTACTAGTTTTGAATCTTTTTCCACAAAGAGAAATTAAGTTTATCCCTTAAATTATATTATCCTTCTTTTACCTCTGAACATAGGATCTATTTAGATACATAGTGGATGTGGCCCATAGGGTTTTAGCAAAATATATTTTATCTAGGTGATCTATGAGTGCTCCAAAATTATAGGCAATTTTAAAAAGTGCATTTTTATGCACAGTTCTTGAGGAAGAGCATCCATTTCTCAAAGCATCTTAAGTAATGATTGCCACTTCTATTTTATGCCCTTTCTCACATTCCTTCTTCACTCGGCATGAGCATATCCTCATTATCACACTAGATAGCAAGCATACAGGATTAAAGACAAATATAAGGCATCATTCATAGGCTCCAGTTAGTTAATCAGGTAATTAAAGAGAAAGTTTTTTATTTCTTCTTTCTTACATGGAAAAAGGGCACACTTGTGACCTCTGAGACTCTTGCAGTGATAGAAATTTAAAGTTGAGAAGCACTATACACACTAAAAAGGGAGAAGAAACCAAAACGTGGGGTCTTTGGACCTTGACGTGCATTGCTTAGCCAGCCGAACCTCACAGTTCCAAGCTGGACATCCCTGAATCCAAAGCAGGATTATCCCATCCAACCTTCTCATCAGGCTATGCTGTGATTTGTGTGTGATGTGACTGTCACTGTTTGCAACACTGACTCCAAGATTTAACTTTGTTCTCCTCAGGCTAGCTGAAGATGAGCTTTGAACTACCTGCCAGTCACACTTATTCCCCCTCCTGGGGATTCTGCAGCTTTGACAAGGGCTGTCTGGAGGCTGTGCCTCAGGGCTCTCTCAGACTCCTGCTGGGCTGTCTCTAGTTCTGCTGCTCTACTCTGAGCACCCATTGTTAGTTTCATCACCTGGCACTCTTCCTTCCTCCTGTGCATCCTAGGCTGGGGTGTGATGCCTGCATTTCCTTAAGTTCACCTCCTTGTTAACCTCACCTGGTGTGCCAGGGCACCAGTGGCAGGGCAGGGCCAATCCAGGGAGTTTTTCAAGCCTGTCTAGTCTTTGGAGAATAGTGTTTGCCTGGGACACCACTCCAGACCCTCAGTCCTTGTTTTTATGTTTGTTTGTTTTAATTTCTAATTCTCTGTCCTTCCTAAATTGATGGCCTGCTTAACATACCTACATTGACTTAATACAGAGCTACTATCTTCAGTAGACTTTAAAAGAACAAGAGGGATCACATATATGTGAAAAGGTAACCATTTAAAATTAAATATATTTTATTCAATTTACCTCCCTGTCACTCTGAAAATGGATCAGACTTCTCCCATCATAGGTATTTTCATTCAAGAACCAACCTCCTTCTCTGTGGTTTAACTCTCAAATCCCCATGCTCCCTCAGCATGGCAGTTTAGTCTTTCACACTGGAGCCACACTCCTGATACAGCTCCATGTTGTAAAGACTCATTCCTGTCCTTTGCTAGTGCAGAGTCTCTGATAGACCCATATCTTCTTTGAAGGAGAGAACCAGAATTAAATTATTAGGTGGAGACCCACACGCTTTCTCATAAGAGCTGACCGATGGGAGGGAGCTGGGTTCTTACTCGTTATATTAACTTGACCAAGTGAATAACAAATCAAGCCCAGATAGGTTACATAGACCTGATCAGGCACAGAGAGTAGAAAGGTGCCATAATAGTTTTTGCACTCAGCATTTTTGTTTGTTTGTTTTTCTTCTTGAAGATAATAAAAATAGAGGCATGCTGAAAAATTGTTTATCTTTTCTCTGTGCTTTGCAGGATAATTAAGGAAACTTCTTTCTTCTAGTTTTTGTTTGTTTGTTTGTTTGCTTTGGTAAGGGCTGCCATAACAAAACAGCACTGACTAGGTGGCTTAAATGACAGAAATTTATGCTTTTACAGTTCTGGCCTAGTTCAAAGTCAAGGCATCTGCAGGGTTGGCCTCTTTTTGAGTTATGAATGGCCATCTCTTCCCTGTGTTTTTGCATGATCTTTCCGGTCTGTGTCTTAATCTTTTCTTATGAGGACACAAATCATGTACCCTTGTGGCACACCCTAATACTTGCATTTCAACTTATTTGCCTATTTAAAAACTGTCTCCAAAAACAATCACATTCTGAGGTATTAGGAGTTAGTACCTCAACATGTAAATTTTGAGAATTCAGCCCCCAAATGTCTCTTGACTAAATATACTGAATCTCATCTGGAGTCCATAGTCAGGTGTATTGAGAAATCTTAGTTTAGATCTAAGTATTGTCTTCAGACTACCTAGTAAGTGCCTGTTGTCTTATGGAATTACTCACAGCAAACCCTTTTACTCTCCAGTGTATCCTGGGTGGTCTGAGTGCGGTACTGTTACTTCTGTGCAGGTGTCTTGGTTTTGTCCAGTTTTCCCTGCTAACTAAAAGGCACTCTGGGAATGCAGGCTCCACTCTGAGTAAGGTTGCTGAGTATTAAACTGGGCTGGGCTTACCTGAAGGACAATTTACTATGGATTCTGAAAGTCTCAGTCATTTCAATATTGAAAAGATACCATGGTAACAACTTAAGTGTGTTTGCAGAGAAGCACAGGTAAACACATTTCAGTAAGATGTATTCTAGAAATAATTGCCTAAAGCACATTATCTCTTTAGCCTATTGCTTGAAAATGTGTATCTATTTTATCTTTAAAGCCATCACTTTCTCATTTTTCCCAGGATAAAATTGCATTTTATATTCTGTCACTGAAAATGGGAAAAATCACTCGAGGGACTGATTAGAGAACACAGTTTAAGAGTTTTGTTCAAATTTGTGTTTAAAAAAAAAAACAGACTTTTGAACATGGTTAGCAATGAACTGGAACAGATCATGCTGGGGAAAAGATTACTTGGGGTACACTGACTTTCTAGACTGTAGACTACACCAAAAATTCAATTATAAATCTAATTACACCTTTAATTGTTAAACAATCAACTGGATTATGTTTTATTGCTGACTGTTTTGTTTCCTGCTGGCTCAGAAGCAGGTGTGCCTGCAGGTGTTAGCTTTGCCATTGCATGTGACCTGTTCAGCCTCACCCTTTCCTTTATCCTGTATCACTTTTTACATTACGTCTTAAGCTACATAATCTGCAAAACTGAGGTACTAACCATACATTTATCTGCAGGGATATGACACTGGGAAAGATTTTGTGGCAGGAAGGATGGGTGCTGCAGCCCACCAATCCCATGGTAGGATTGAAAATAATAGTCCTTTCAGATGCACCTCTTAAGATGGAGTTCATGGTCAAATCTGAGAGATCTCCCAAACTATACTGCCTTACGAAACTCAAAGAAAACATTACAATAATAGCAGGTCTAAGAGTTCTATAGTAAAGAATTCTATGTAGCTTAGTTTGAACCTTCATATCCTTAACAAGTGTACTAAACATACTTTTGTAAGTGTTATCAAGCCACAAGTCTCAGTAATTGATGGGAATGGGAGGGAACAAAAGAGAAGAAAGGCTTTTGGGATCCCCTGGACCTAACAGAAAGCCATGAAGATATCACACAGAGTCACACAGGGTGGGGAGATGTGCATGTGTGAAGTCACAATGCTTGTAAATGTATAGATGGAATCATTTATTATGACTTAGGCATCAAGGAAAGAAAGTTCATTGCTTGACTTGTTTCCAGTATACAAATTTATTTACATATGCAAAAGAGCAACCCAAGCAACTTATCACAAAAATGGTCCATGTTTATACTCTTCAGGTCTAACAGTTTTCTCCCCCCCAAAAATCACACTATTCCAAAGATTTAATTTTTTTTCACTGAAAAGTTTAGGACTGAGCAGCTGCTGTGACAGACAAACAAAAGTAGACATCTTTTTTTCCATACAAGACACATCTCTCAAATGAAATCGTATGAAACTGAAATTTACAATGCCAGCAGTTTGAAGGAAATGCAATAACACTTTAGCGTGGCATTACAAGATTTGTTTTAACATACTTAAAATGCAAAAGCTCTTCAGAGAATTCTAAAAATGGAAAATGTTTACTTTAAGAGCACTCAACTATGTTTTGGTTCAACACTAATCCATAGAAGAATTCATGAAGCATACCTAAAATGCAGTTCTCAGAGTCTACTTAGTGAAGACAGTTTCCAAATAATTCAAGTGGTAAAAAATACAAACAAACTTCAATTATCAAGATTATGTACATAAACCATCTAGTAAAATAGTAGATAGCTACTAAATTTTCTTTTAAAATCATGCTGTATTAGATGTTTATTCTGAAGTACTCATCACTCCAATAGAATTTTCTTATTGGTAAAAATTCTCTGTAGGAACAAAAATGGCTGTTAAGTCCTGGGAATGTGCTAGTGTGACTATATTTTAAAATTTTATTTCATTTTAATGAATTTAAAGTTAAGGATAGTCACATAAGTCTAGTGGCTACAATCTTGGACAATGCAGTTCTAGCCCTTCTACCAAGAATGGATTAAACTTTAATTTCTATGGTAAACATAACAATGTTTTATCCAGATGTTCCACTGTGATGCTCCATCCTGTCAAGAGAGAACCCTGTCTGAAGTGCTATCCATGCTGTTAACAGACAGACTCCAGCTGTGAAGATTTTCAGGGTTTTCCTTAGTCACAGACAACCACTTCACTCAAGGCATGCCATTCATGAGAAGACACATCTCCTTCAAAGGAGGTTTTAAAGACTGGGCCATTTGGAACACTAACGGACAAATCTGCTGAGTCATATTTTCGCCTGTGCTTGGACTGTTTTGCAATTCCACTTCTCTCACTCCCTAATTCTGCTTTTGCTCCCCATTTTCCAGAAGTGTTTATCTTTAATAAAAATCTCGTGAACTAAATTCTCTCAGTGCCCACTTCTGGAGAACCCTACCATCATTATTAGCTAACAACTGATATGAACTGATTTATAAAATAACTGTTAAGTGGGGGGAAAGTGAACATAATACAAATGAGTATTTATGATATGATACATTTTAGGTAAAGTCAAAGGACAAATAAGAAAATATACACATATCTGCTTTTTTTTTTTTTTTTTTTTTTACAAAAAACAACACAGAATACACAAATGAGAAGTGAATGAATGATTTCCTATATGGAGTAGGTGAACTGGGGTGGAAAATTTGAGGGAAGAGGATGGGAAAGTGAATAGATAGATTGATGACAATGGAGCCATGGTTGTAACTGTCAATGACAGGAATCACAAAGACAGAACTCAAAAGACTAGAATAAACTCTGTGCATAGGGTTGGAATTAAAGCTATCAGCTCTCAGTATCTAGCTATGTCTGTCCACCTCTCTATTTATCTATCTCTACTAATATATTCCCTAGTTTATTCCACTGATAGAATTAAAACAATGACACCTCAGGAATGGTCAAAAGATCAACCCCTCAGATATTGACTCCTAAATATTTTTCTTCATTAAAAAGAGTTAGGGGTTTACAGGAAACAAATGGTTGATTCTGGGTCCAAGATAGAGAAAATACAAGATAAGCCTAAAACATTGGGCTGTGTAACAAAGTAAGCATATAAAGAGATGAGTGGGTCACGTCAAAATCTCAGATATTTTAATTTTTTTTTTAATTTTAGAATATTATGGCATACAAACAATTTGGTCACATAATTGGATTTGTATTGTTTGTGTCAAAGTTTAAGTGTACCTTTCACCTAGATATTGTATATTATACCTTTTAGGTGTGAATTTACCCATCCCCTCCTCATCCTTCCCACCTGCTTGATCTCTGTTGAGTTTTACTTTCATATATGCAATAAATGTTGATAAACTAGTTCCAATTTGGTATTGAGTACAAGTGTTGCTTGTTTTTCCATTCTTGTGATACTTTACTTCGATGAATGGTCCCCAGTCCCAACCAAGTTGTTACAAAAGATCGTAGGTCACCATTCTTTCATGGATGAGTAGTACTCCATGGTTTCTATGTATAATTATGTTTATGTGCATATATTCATGTGTGTGTATATAATCTCACATTTTATTAATCCACTTGCATATGAGGTTGGACAATTAAGTTCACAAACTCATCACATCATTGCTGAATATCAATCACTATGGTAACCACCAAACTCCCAACTCCCCTTCGGAAGCTATGAACCAGGACTATCACCTAGTCCATTCTTCAAAGCAATTTTGGAGCTCTTGTCCTGGAATGGCCATTAGAGTTATTGTTGTTTGAATGTCAACAATTAAGTTCACAAACTCATCAATGAAGTAAGTGAACCTCATTGATGAATATCACTATGGTTGCCTAATGGTCAAGGGAAGTACTACAAAGGTGACCCTAGTATAGACATTCTAACAACATTGCTACTGATGATCAATGAACATAATATGTTTCTTCATCTATTTACATCCTTAGCAATTTCCTTCCTCAATGTTTCATAGTTCTCCCTATATATGTCTTTCACCTTCTTAGTAAAACTTATTGCTAGGAGTTTTATTTTCTTTATTATTATGAAAGGTATTGCATTCTCAGTGTTGCTGGTGTATATGAAAGCTACTGATTTGTGTGCACTGATTTTGTAACCTCAGAGTTTGCTCAATTTATTTATTAATTCCATGAGTCTCTTGGTTGAATCTTTAGAGTTTTCCAGACATAAGATCATATCATCACAAAGAGTAACAATTTGACCTCTCCTTTCCCTGTTTGGATACCCTTGATTTCCTTCTTTGGTCTGATTGGTCTGCCTGGAACTTTCAGCACTTTGTTGGAAGTGGTGATAGTGGTGATAGTGGGCAACCTTGTCTGGTTCCCATTTTAAGTGGAAATTTTTTAAATTTTTGCCTGTTTAGTGTGATGTTGGATGTGGGTTTGTGGGGACACAAGTTATGAAATCTGTGGGATCCATCAAAAGGAATCCTGAGAGAAAAACTCATGGCATTAAATGCCTACATCTGAAGAAGAAAGATCACAAACCAACTATGTAAATCATCCCAAGGAAAAGGAAAAGCAAAGTAATCCCAAACCCAGGAGAAGAAAAGGAATAACCAAGATCAGAGTAGCACTAAATGAAATCAAAAACAAAATAACCATATAGAAGGATAATGAAACAAAAAGTTTCATTCAAGTCTTTGAAAATATAAATGAAATTGCAAGCCTCTTGCTAGATAAACCAGAAATAGTAAAGAAAGAACTCTAAAAATCTCAATCAGAAATAAAAAAGGATAAATGACATCTGATATCATGGAAATAAAAAACATGATCTATGAATACTATAAAAATCTCTATGTTCATAAACTTGAAAACATGGAGGAAATGAACAACAGCCTCCGTAGGCTCAAATAAGAAGAAATAGAATACCTGACCAGACCAATATCAAGTACCAAAATAGAAGAAGCAATAAATTATCTTCCAACAAAAAAATTTTTAAATTGATGGATTCACACTCAAATTTTACCAAACCTACTAAGAACTAGTATACATATTGCAGAATTATTCCATAACACTGAAAAGAAAGAAATCTTCTCAGTTCATTCCAACAAAGTCAGCGTCACCTTGATATCAAAGCCATGAGAAGACCCAACAAAATAAAAAAACTATAGACCAATATTTCTTATAAATATATATGCAAAATTCTCAATAAAATCTCCACAAATCAAATTCAAGTGCTCATCAAAAATATAATTCAACATGACCAAATCAGCCTTATCCCAGAAATGCAAGGATGGTTTAACAAATGCAAATCTATAAATGTAATTCACCACATAAATATTAATAGGAACAAAACCAAAGACCATACATTCCTCTCAATAGACATGGGACAAGCATTTGACAAAATTCAGCACCTTTTTATGATAAGAAGACTTAACACAACAGGTGTAGAAGAACATACCTCAGGAATTTTAGACTTATTTTTATTTATTTTATTTTTTATTGATACAGCATATTTGTACATAGTTATAGGGTACAAATGGTATTTTGTTTCATATACAGAATGTGTAATAATCTAGTCAGGGCATGTAGCATATTCAAAACCTTGAATATTTATCATTTCTATGTGTTGGTAACATTTCAAGTCCTCTCTTCTAGCACTTTCAAAATTTATAATTCATTGTGGTTAACTTCAGTCTGGTTAACTACAACTCTGCTAATGAATGTTAGAACTTTTTCCTGCTGCCTAAATGCATACTTATACCAATTAACCAATCTCCCCTCAACTTCTTCCTCTTCCCCTCACACACTCTAATCAGTCTGTGGTATCTGGCATTCTGCTTTCATGAGACAAATTTTTAAACTATGACATATGGGAAAAAACATGTGAAATTCATCTTTCTGTGCAGATGAATTCTATTTCACTTAACACAATGAATGATCTCCAGTTCTATCTATGTTGCTGCAAATGACTGGATTTCATTCTTTTTAATGACTGAATAACATTCCATTTTGTATATATACTACATTTTCTTTACCCTTGTGGACACATAGACTGATTCCCTGTTTTTGCTATTGTGAACAGAGCTGCAATAAACAGATGGGTGCAGGTGTCCCTTTGATATAATGGTCTTCATTCTTTGGGGTAAACACCAATAGTAGGGATGTAGAATCATACTGTAGTTGTATTTTCATATTTTGAAAACTCTCTGGACTTTTTTCCATATGTGGCTATAGTAATTTACATTTCTACCAGCAGTGTATAAAATTTCCATTTTCACTGTATTCTTGCCAGCATCTGCTATTTATTATCTTTTCAATAACACCCATTCTGTTGGGGTGAGATGATATCTTATTGTGTTTTTTATGTGTGTTTTCTTGACAATTAGTGATGCTGAGCATTTTTCATAAACCTTTTGGCCATTTTTATGTCTTCTTTTGAGGAACATCTATTCATGTACTTTGTTCAGTTTTTAATAGGATTATTACTATTATGTCTTATCATTCAGTTTTTGAGTTCCTTGTATATTTTAATATTAGTACCTTCTCAGATGAGTAGTTTACAAATACTTTATTCCATTCAACAAGCATCTCATTACTCTGTTTCCTTTGCTGTGCAAAGTTTTAGTTTAATACAGTCCATTTATCTGTTTTTGTTGTTTGTGCTTTTGAGGTCTTAGTCATAAAATATTTGCTAGACCAATTATGCCAGTTGCTTCCTCTGTTTTCTTCTGGTAGTTTTATAGCTCCAGAGCTTAGGCTTAAGTCTTTAATCCATAAGAAGTTAATTTTTGTATATTGAGAGAGACAAGGATCCAGTGTCATTCTTCTATATATGGCTATCCAATTTCCCCAGTGTCATTTATTAAAGAGAATTTCATTTTCCCAATATATGTCCTTGGCACCTTTGTTGAAAATCAATTAGCTTAAGTATGTGAATTTATTACTGGGTCCTTTATTCTGTTCCATAGTTCTATGTCTTTGTTTTCTTCTTACTCCAATACCATGTTGTTTTGGTGGCTATAGCCTTGTGATATGTTTTGAAGTCAGATAGTTTGATACCTATAGCTTTTTTATTTTTGCTCAGAATTGCTTTAGTTAGAAGAGTTTTATTATTATTATTATTCCATACAAATTTTAGGATTATTCTATTTCTTCAAAAAATTATATTTTGGTAGGAATGGTGTTAAATATGTAGATTGCTTTCAATATTTTGACATTTCAACAATATTAATTCTTCTGATCTGTGAGGATGGGTTGCCTTTCCATTTGTCTTATGTTTTCTTCAATTTCCTTCACTAAGGGAATAATAATAATTTCCTTCCCTAAGGAAGGAAATTAAAAAAAATATTATCTCCATGATTACATTTATTAAATTTATTTATTTAGGTGTTTTATTTTATATTGTTGCAGCTACTATAAATGGTATTTCTGTCTTGATTTCTTTCTCAGCTAGCTCATCATTATTGTATAGAAATTACACTATTTTCGTATGTTGATTGTGTATCCTACAACTTTACTGAAATCATCCCTTCTAAGAGATTTTTGTGGAGTATTCGGGTTTTTCCAGATATAAGATTTACAAAGAGGGACAGCTTTACTTCCTCTTTTTAGTTTGGCCTTCTTTTATTTCTTTCTCTTGTCTGACTGTTCAGGCTGGGACTTCTCAGACTGTGTTGAATAGGAATAGTGCAAGTGGGCATCCCCATCTTTCTCAGTTCTTAGAGGACTTTCAGCTTTTTCCCATTCAGTATGATGATAGTTGTAGGTTTCTCATACATGGCCTTTGCTATGTTGAGGTATATTTCTACTGTGCCTAGTTTGTTGAAGGTTTTTTACCATGAATGGACATTGATTTTACCAATGCTTTCTCTGTGTCTACTGAGATTATATTTTTTTGTCTTTTATTCTGTTTATGTGATGTATCCCACTTATTAATTTGTGCATGTTGAACAATCTTTACATCACCAGGCAGGAGTATTGATCACAGTATGTTGCCTTTTTGAAGTGTGGCTGTATTTGGTTTGCTAGTTCTTTGTTGAAGATTTTTTGTTTATTTCTTATTTTTTTTATCTCAAGTTAATTTGAGGGTACAAATTATTTTTAGGTTATACTATTCTCACTTCAAGAACAAAGTTGTGGTTGAAAAGAACCCCTCACCCAGGGGACATGTTATACCCCCTCAGAATGTGCACATTAGGTGAGATCTCCCCTCATGGCCTCCATCCTTCCACCAATTGTCCTCTCTTCCCCCCTCTTACCTCCTCCCAGTACTAGACTGTATTTTAGTTTTATAGTTCACATGAGCATGTAATTATTTACATACTGGTTTCATATTAGCATGGAGTATATTGGACATTTATTTTTTCATTATTGTGATACTTTAGTAAGAAGAATGTATTTCAAGTCCATCCAGTAAATGTAAAAGATGTAAAATCTCATATTTTTTTAATGGCTGAATAGTATTCCATGGTATACATATACCACAGTGTCTGTTGATCCATTCATTGATTGATGGGTACTTAGGTTACTTCCACAACTTGCCAATTATGAGTTGAGCTTCAATAAACATTCTAGTGCAAATGTCTTTGTGGTGAAATTATTTTGGTTCTTCTGGGTAGATACATAGTAATGGGATTACAGGGTCAAATGGAAGGTCTACTTTTAGATCTTTGAGGTTTCTACATACTTCTCTTCAAAAAGACTGCATTAGTTTGCAATCCCACCAGCACTGTAGAAGTGTTCCCTTCTCTCCACATCCACACCAGAATCTGGTGTTTTGGGACGTTGAGTTGTGAGCTAATCTTGCTGGGGTTAGGTGATATCTTAGAGTGATTATGATTTTGCATTTCTCTGATAATGAAAGATGATGAGCATTTTTTCATGCATTTGTAGGCCATTTGTCTGTCATCCTTGGAGAAGTTTCTTTTCTAGGCTCTTGTCCACTTATAGAGAGGGTTGTTTGCACTTTTCTTATTGTTTAACTTGAGTTCTCCATAGATTTTAGTTATAAGGCCTTTGTCAGATTCATAAAATGCAAAAATCTTCTCCCATTCTGAAGGCTGTCTGTCTGCTTTGTTTGTGGTACCCTTAAGCTGTGCAAAAGCTTTTTAGCTTATTCAAATATCAGTAATTTACTTTTAGTCTTGCTACAATTGCCAGAGGGGTCTTCCTCATAAAGTTTTTTCCCCAGGCCAATATCTTTGAGTGTTTTCCCCACACTCTCTTCTAGAATTTTTATTGTTTTCATGTCTTACATTTAAATATTTTATCCAGCAAGAATCAAGTTTTGTCAGTGGTAAGAGGTGTAGGTCCAGTTTTAATCTTCTACATCTGGATAAGCATTTTTCCCAACACCATTTGTTAAATAAAAATTCTTTTCCCTAGTGTCTGTTGTCAGGCTTATCAAATATTAAATGGCAATAAATATGTGGCTGGGTTCATCTCTAGATTCTCTATTCTATTCCATAGATCTATGTCTCTATTTTTGTACCAGTACCGTGCTGTTTTAATCACTATAGTCTTGTAATATATCCTGAAATTTGGCAATGTGATGCCTTCAGACTTGTTTTTATTTCTTAGAACTGCATTTGCTACTTGAGGTTTTTTTCTTGGTCCATATGAATCAAAGTGCTATTTTTTTCAAGTTCTTTCAAGTATTACATTGGTGCTTTGATGGACATTGCATTAAATCTATAGATTGCTTTGGGTAGTATGACATTTTAACAACATTGATTCTTCTCAACCATGACCATGGTGTGTTCTTCCATTTCCTGATATCTTCTGTTATTTTTTTTCAGTGTTTCATAATTATCTTTATAGAGATCTTTCCTGTCTTTTGCTAAATATGTTCTCAGATATTTTATCCTCTTTGGCACTACTATAAAAGGAATAGAAACTTTGATTTTATTTTGGGCTTGACTATTGTGGGCGTATGTTAAGTCTACTGATTTGTCGGTATTGATTTTCTATCATGAGACACTACTATATTCCTTGATCACTTCTAAGAGCTTTGTAGTTGAGTCCCTGGGATTTTCCAGATATGAGATCATGTTATCTGAGAAGAAGGAGAGTTTGACATCCTCTTTCCCCACTTGAATTCCTTTGATTTCCTTCTCTTGCCTGATTATGATGGCTAGGACCTCTCTGCACTGGAGGGAGACAGTGGGCTTTGCTGAGATAGCACTGGAGACAGTAGACTTTGCTGAGATCTTTTGTGTCTATGTTCACTAGGAACATGTGTCTATAGTTTTCTTTTATTTTGTTCTTGCATGGTTTGGGTATCAGGTAATGCTGGCCTCATAGAATGAATTAGGGAAAATTACCTCCTCTTCATTTTGGGGGGAATAATTTGAGCAGAATTGGTGTTAGTTCTCCTTTATATGTTTTATAAAATTTGTAAGAAAAACTACCTGGCCCTGGGATTTTCTTTGTCGATATATTTTCTATTATGGATTCAATCTCATAACTCACTTATGGTCTGTTCTGGTATTTTATTTTTTCCAGATCTTGGTGAGTTGTTTGTTTTCAGGGATTTATTTGTTTCATCTAGGTTTTCCAGTTTGTAATGTGCAGTTTTTCATAATAATCTCTGATGATCTTTCTTATTTCTTTTGTATCCTTTGCATTTTCTCCTTTTACATTTCTGTTTTATTTGTTTTCTGTTTTCCTGATTAGTCTAAATAGTGGATTATTGATTTTGTTTATCCTTTGGAAAAACCAACTTCTGTTTTATTGATCCTTTGCATTTTTCCAGACTCTATTTCTTTTAGCACTATTTTAATCTTTATTATTTCTTCCTTTTACTAATTTTGGGTTTAGTTTATTTTTGTTTTTCTAGGTCTTCAAGCTGCATTGTTTATGTTAAATCCTTCTACTTTTTTTTTTTGGCCAAGGATGGGTTTGAACTCGCCACCTCTGGCATATGAAGCTGGCACTCAACTCATTTAAGCCACAGGCACTGCCCTCTTTCTACTTTTTTGATGTAGGTATTTATTGATATAAACCTCCTTCATAGCACTGCTTTTACTACATCCTGGTATGTTGTATTTTCATTTGTACTATTTTCATGACTTTAAAAAAAATCCTTTTTAATTTCTTCCTTGCCCTAATGATCATTTAGGAGCATGTTGGTTAATTTACATATATTTGTACAGTTTCCAAAGTTCTTTTTCTTGTTAATGTCTAGTTTTAGTCCATTCTGATCTGAGAAGATACTTGATATGACTTCCAATTTTAAAAAATTTCTTAAGGCCTTTCTTAAGGTCTATTTAACATGTGGCTATTCTGAAAGATTTTCCATGTGCTGATGAGAAGAATGCACATTCTCTAGCTGTTAGATGAAATATTCTATAATGTCTGTTAGGTCCATTTGGCATAAAGTCCAATTTAAATCCAATGTTTCTTTAATTTTCTGTCTAGATGATCTGTCTAATACTGAGTGTGGAACACTCAATTTTCCCACTATTATTGTATTAGAATCTATCTCTCTCTGTAGATCTAATAATATTTGCTTTACATATGTGGGTTCATTGGTATTGGGTATATTAATGTTTAGAATTGTCTGGTTGCAGTTACCAGGGCCAAAGCATAAGCCACCAGCAATTATCCTGTGGCCCCCTACAGTGGGGCTTCGCTACGTTTACAAATGGTGGGGGAGCTCTTTCCTCAGAGCACATGAACATACATTGTGGCTCTGCTGTTGAGGTGTGCAGCGCCATTACCAATGTCTTGCACTTTGGCACCGGTGGCACCAGCCACTAGCAGTAGCAGTAGCTAGCAAGGGATCATGATGGGCTCTTCCAAGGCTAGCACTTCAGGAATCTGTAGTAGAAATGTAGGCCTTTGCCTCACCCCCATTTGAGACAGCCCCCACCACTCCTGGCTAAGCAGAATGTCTTGCTTCCCTCTCCTTCCTCATGGGTTCCTTCGTTGTTGAATTCTAGTGTTCTCTCTTTGATGATTCAAAGTGGTTGTCTACTCACTGTTTTGGTTCTACTTCGTGGAGTAGGCAATTGCCCAATGCCTCCAGTCAGCCATCTTGCCACCCCTTGTATAGTTTTCTTAATTGCAGTATTTCGAGATGAGTGGTGCACAACAACCAGCCACCTGTGATGTTTTGTAAGCTGGCCAAGAGTTCATGCTGTTCAAGGAAATACATCTGCCCACATCCAGACATTAGTGCAATTGATTACACATTCTACCCTATATGACCCAATTAGGGTTCTTCTCCTGAAATTTTGAAAGTTGAACCAAGAAAAGTAGTTCAGTCTCTTGCCAAAAAGTTCCACTTGAAGGCACATAAACTTGGAAGGCCTTGACAGAATTACTTTGTCATGCCATCTTGGACACAAACCTGCTCACAGAGATCTGTGAAAATGCAAAAATCTTGGATAATTTTAATATTACAATAAACACTAACTGTAAAAATTATTACTACAATCCATTAAATAAAATAATATTCCATTGATCTATTGCTGTAAATAACTATATGAATAAACAGACAGAGAAGGGAAAGCCAGCTTAGTGTGATAAATGATCCAGGCAAGATTCTCTAATGCTTTCTAAAACTATTGGGTATGAGTTAGAGGAAGAACACGTATTTGCATGGGCTAAAATTATATGCTTACAAATTATTTATTGAATACAGAGGTAAAGCTACTGTGATTACAGATACCACCTTAATATAAGTGAATAATAATGGGATGAAAATGTCATATGACTCTTGATATATTTTATTACACTTAAGTGTAAATTTATATTTCCTATATAAATATATTACTACATATATTTTTGTAATGAAGTGAAAAGAGAGAATGATAAAGCAAGTGGGGCAAGCATAAAAAAATTGGCGAATCTGGATAAATACTATACATAAATTCTTTGCATTATTCTTGCAACTTGTCTTTAAGCTTAAATTATATCAAAATTAAAATATTACAAAAATAAACTGAAATTTTTGATACATATTTTCTATCACTGCCTTTGGGAAATTCAGAAATGTCTAATTTATATTCTTCTTTCATCTCTGTGGTTTTCCATTGCAAAGTATGTTATCTTATGTAATGACACCTTGCAGCTCACAGTTATTATACTCTGCTATTTGCACATGAAGACTGACAAATAGGTTTTTTCATATCTTAGTTTATTTAACTATGTTGCACATGAGGTTTAGGTTTACAAAATGAATCTGACTTTAGGCTATCAAGTAAACATATCTTTATTGTAATAGGTTTTACACAAGAAGGTTGAAAATACACAAAAGTCAAATGCAACATGTATATATTTATAAAACAAAAAGTAAGCTTTTATTTTCATAATCAGCTCAGAGGATTATATATTTTAACATTCTCATAGGCACATAAGGCAAAATATAAATTTATATGTGAATTTTTGAAAAAATATTTGGGAAACAAGTGATTGTTAAAAAAATTCAATGTTATTTTACTAGCTACTACTAATTGGGGTTTTAAAAAAGAGATTATTATTATCATTATGTGGCCTTTATCATTTGATAGTGAATAGAAAAATAATTTATGGGTAGTTTTATAAGTTCATATCTGACATTATTCAGATTAATAATATTTCTTTAAAAGAACTCTAGTTAGTCAACAAAAAAATCTCTTGCTATTATAGATGATAGGTCCAGAACTGACAGATAAATTGCAAACAAACTGGCTGTGAAAAGTGAAATTACGTGTTTTGATCAGCACGCTTTGGGATTTTTCAGGCTCATTCCTGTTCTTCTGTTATTTTAGCTGATATTTTTCACTCAGCTATTGGCCAGTTCCTTAGAATAGTGGATTGTGCTAATGATTATAACAATATTTTGAACTTTTGAGACAGAGAATGTGATTACATTTTACACATAGTTCATAGGTATTAAATGAAATGTTTAATAACTTTGGGGTAATAATAGTTTTGAATATATTCCACCAAAATAACTCAGGAAATTATATGGTTAAGAAAAGTTCAAGCTTTTTTGTTGGTTATCTTTTCCATTCTTTGGTTAGTTTTTTAATTAATGAATTGACTGATTGATTATTTAATGTATTCATTTTAGAATATCCAGCTATTATTTTTGTGTGCCTCTATGGGTTTGAAACCACCCTCAAACTGTGTGTTGAATAGAAAACTAAATTGCAACTTTGTTCAAACCTAAATTTGAATCATTTGTCTGGTATCACACCACACTATAATTCTTTCATAAATCCCATGTTCCTAAATTGTATGGTGGATGCAAAAAAACAGTCACGGAATCACTGCTTGGTTGGATGGTGGAAGAGCTGGGATCTAAGGGTTGGTTACGTTAATCAAGTCACTGCAATTTTGATCAGTGTTAGTTCTTTATAAAGCAGGACCAGTTGAAACTATGCTGCTGAAGGGACCAAAGAAGTGCTATAAAAACTTCAAACTAATTCTTGTTTTGTTTCAATAATTTCTCACATTCATCAAGAAACTTATTGGTATATCTTTTTCTTTTAAACCCAGTGAATTTTATCATCCTCTTAGAGATCAGCATAGTCTTTTGTGGAAACTTTAGTTTTTAATAAAAAAAACACCTATATCTATTGATCAAGTGCTTGTTTAATTTAGAGAGCTCCTAATACAATAATAAGTAACAAACAATCTAAATGGTAAATGTGCTATGCTATCTTGCTGTGTATAATGACACACATATTTTTGCCCAAACTGTTGGCTGCTTCACGCCTCTCGCAGGAGAAGGAGATGCCCCCATACCACCACCTTCACCCTCCTTTAAAAAATTAAAATGAAAGATATTTTTCCTGAAAATTTGGGTCAAAAATATGGATATCTGTTATACACAGGATCATATTTTACACAGCAAAATATAATACATATGCACTGATTTCTTATAATCACTCAAAAAGGTTCTCAGTGGACTATCATCCTTGACATTTCACCAATCAGTTGTAAACATCTCTGCGTGAGGGACAAGAAAACTCATATTACCAAAATTATTTTTGAAAACAAAATTTAGATTTTTTTTAATAGGAGCAAATGAATTTAAACAATCTGTCTATTCAATATGTGGTGAATTAAACTTTCTGAAAACGTTTAGTCCACTTAACAATGAGTCACTCTTCAAATGTGTTTGAGAATTAAATTGAATGGTAGTTCCTGTAGATCTGAAACCTTCAGAACATATAAAAGAACCCAGAAGTCAGTTACAGTGAAATAGTAAGAATTCAACCACTTTTTCTTTTCCCCCAACCAAGAGACAAGCCACTTCGTGCTGTGGATGTTTAACGTTTTGCTTTGACAAGCAGGCATATGTTTATATTTTCTGCTGTTCTGTGCAGGGAAGAGCCCACATTGTCTCAGCTGATTTACTGCCAACTCAAGTCAGTCTTTCAACATTTGTCCAGGTAACTGGACCAAGAACACCCGGTGAAGACTTGTCACAAATTACAATGATGTTCCTTACTCTTGGAATGGTTTTGGTTGGCAGGGGTGACAGATCCACTGAATTGTAACATGGGGAATATTAAATAAACTGTGCCATTTGATATATTTCACTAGAGTAGAACCACTGAAAAGACTTTTCCACTTCAAAATTTAAAACAAACAAATAAAAAGGATTACAGCAAATAGAGACAGCAAGTCAGCCAGACAGGGAGACATAGATACAAAATTTTAAATCAGGATCGATTTCAGAAAGTAAGGCATAAAGAAATTCAACTCTAATTCAGGATGAAATAAATAGCTTGAATTTCAATGAACCAATATGAAGTAGATTAGGCAGTTATTTGGGGGTAAGACTAAAATTAAAATCAACACTGTAGCCAATAGAGAATCCAGAAGTAAATTATTACAGGAAGTTCATAGAGGGAAAGGATTTATGACTCCTAAAACAATTTATAGATCTTCAGATTTTGGATAATCCTAATACTCAGAAATTGGGAAAGAATTTTCTTTTCTGTGTTTCCACATAGACGAAATACTCTTTAAAGATATCCATTTCTCACTTTCCTTTTTTAATGCTCACTCCATTTCTTTCTGTCTTTCTCTTTGTCTTAGGTATCACCCAACGTAGCTGACCAAAAATTTTGGGCTGAGCACACCTCCAATTACAACTGATCACTGATGCTACAATTATGATGAATTCTTATCAACATCAATTCTCAGGTCCCATTGAACACTTCTTGTGTCCCTTTGAGCCTTGGAGCACATCCAATATTCACGTGCTTCAAGGTTGACAGTAGAATTTTGCTATATAAACACTAAAGTCTCTCAGAATTCTAAAATCACATGGTTCTAGGAAATAAAAATAGCTTGGACCATAGCTTAGTGCTGTTGAAACACTTGCAGTGAGTTGATGGAAGAAGTTGTAGAAAACCAAAATATGCTTCCCCAAAATATGTCACTTTGACATGAAGACTATTTTGAGCTGAAAATAATCGCACAACAGAAGATGTCCTCCCTTCCCCAATGCATTCTGCCCTCTCTACTCCCAACCCTCATCATTTACCTAAAATCAAAGTTGGATCCTTAATCTACAAAGACTCTTATCAACCCAGAGGAGAAGAATCTACATAACAAACTTAACTAAAGTAAAATTTATCTTCCATTAATTTTTCTCCATAAATTTATCTTCCCACTATTTGCCACCATTGAAAGACTAAAACCCCTTTCCTTCTTTCCTTAGTTTTGTTACTTTTTTTTTTTTTTTTTACAATTTTTTTATTCTTTCTAAGATTCCATATAAGCCTGAAGAACCAAGGAGCCCAAGCTGCTCAACACCAAACTCTTCTTGTTTGTGCTGTGTGTGTCAATAAACGGTTTTCTCTCATTAATTTGTTTTGACTTTGCAGGGCTATCGGCAGAGAATCTAGACAGTAGAAGAAAAGGTTATTTTCTTTTTTTCCCCCATTCCCTACCTACTCAGTTATGATGATGTCTTCGATACATTAGTTTAATTTTGCAACTTTTGACAAATTATCAAGAGAATTAAGAAAATAGATTAGATCAGTGATTTCTTAATACATTAAATGGAATTTCAAAACTTTGAATCATGGAATTTCTGCTATTTTGAGTGGCAGAAGAGATGTAAGATGTGAAAAAAGTATTTAAAGAAAAAACAAACAAACAAACATATGTTTTGAAAACTAAACTTCCAGGGAGAAGCAGTACCCTGATTCAATTAGGTTAACAGTTGTCAGGGTGTAGCCCAGGGTCAAAATTATTCAAGGCAGGTAGTCACTTAAAGGAACAAGGTTTTCCTTCAACAAATGTTTATGAAAAGCCTATTGAGTGAAAGAACTGGGCTGCAAATCATATGTCAGGATCCTGATTGTCACAGAAGCCTCAGTCTGATATAAGGTCACCTGAGGCCACACAGTTCAGGTCAGTATAGCCAGAAGTCCAGTTTAGACAGAGTAGATGAAGAACAATAAAGTTACTCTAGCTCAGTGGCATTAGGACCACCCAGAAAGCTTGGTGGACTACCTGAGCTGGGGCCCTCAGTCAGAATTTCTTTTTAAGCCTGGGGTAGAGCTCAAGATTTTTCATTTCCTTACATGCAGTCTTGTTCTCAAGATATGTAAGTATTAGCCTCATTTTTATTGTGCATAAGGCTCAGAGTAGTTAACATGTCCAAAGAATCCAAATGCTTGTTTTTGTGAAAAAAAAAGATCATTCTTTTCTGACTTGTTATAAGAGCTAATATTATTTTGTAAGGTTTTACTCTTTGATTGTATAATAATTGAGGATTGTTTGGATATGGTTGAGACTAACTGAGCAGAAATCTTCTCTGGCATTCCTATGTATTGTTTAGACAATTGCTTGGATTATACGTTTCAGAAGACTACTTTGGCATTCTTGTTTGCAAAACATCTACTTAAATTAATACAAATATTGTACTATATGTGCAACCGGGAATAGATTATCACAGACATTATTCTCAACAAAAGCACCTGCACACACTATCACATATGCTATATGCTTTCATTTTTATAAAGTTCTAAAATATCTGGTGAAAGATATGAGACCAGTGGTTAGATGATCTGGTTCTACCTGAAACTTCCCGGCCCCCAGTACTATAAGAAACAACTTGCTCTTCTTTGAAAATTACCCAGTCTCAGGTGCTCTGTTACAGCAACAATAATGGACGAAGACAGAAACTGATAACAGAAATGGGTTTTGCTATAACAAATGCTTGGAAATGTAGAAGCAGATTTGAAAGTGGGTAACAGGTGGAGACCAGCAGAAACTGAAGGAATACGCTCAGAGAAGCCTGGATTGCTATGAGAAATCTAGGAGCATTATGGAAATTCTGATGAGGCTCTCAGCAGGGAAAAGGATTGTATCTTTTCCTTTTTCTGTGTACGGCACAGAGGTTCATATGTAAAAAAGAGACACCCATTCCTGCTGCAATTACTTACATCGCCATGGCCAGAATATTGGTAGAACTACGGAAGTAAAGGCCTTTCTGATGAGGTCTCAGATGGTAATGGGGGAAACGGCTGGAAACCTAACTAAAGGTCAGCTTTGTTACAAAGTGGCAAAGAAACTATAGCTGATTTATATCTAGGTCTTGGGGCTATATAGAAGGTGAAATTTAAAAACAATAAACTAAGTTATATGCAGGAGAAATATCAAGGCAGCAGAGTGTTAAGGGTGCTGCATGGCTCCTTGTGGCTATTTACAGCAAAATTAAAGAAGAAAATGTTTTAAAGATGAGATTTTTAATTAAAAGAGAAGTAGAACAGAAATATTTGGAAGATTAGGAGATTGGCCATGTAAACAAAGTTTTAAAAGGTATGGCTACGAGAGGAGAGATGCCACCACATCCCTGAGGTGCCAGGACTGCTGAACCGTGGAGCCCCAGACTGCAGCTCAGCTTGAAAAATCTGCAGGCACTAGACTCAGACCATGAGGCCTGCTAGGCAAACTCAGTCAGTCTGGCCAGGCCACAGGGGAAAGGTGGGGGCTGCTTGCTCTTTTCTTGTCTATTTCTCCTTTTTCAATCAGGGCTATTTATTTTATGTCTGTTCTAGACGTCTTTTGGAAGTAGATAAGTGGTTTTGATTTCACTGGCTCACAGCTAGCCCCGGGATAAATCCTGCCTTGTGTCTTACTCAGACTGGAATTAGACTCTGGATTCTCGACTCTGGAGTTGGTGCTGGAAAGAGTTAAGACTTGTGGGTTATTGGGATGGATTGAAAGTATTTTGCGAGTGACAGGAAATTAATTCGTGGGCCAGCGGTAGAATGGTCTGGTTGGAATATGTCCTCCAAAGTTCATGTGTTGGAAACTCGCTCCTTAATGCAAAAATGCTGAAAGGTAAGACACAGGAGAAGTGGCTGGGTCAGAAAGGCTCTGCCCTTGTGAATGGATTCGTGTCATAAAAATAACAATATAAAAAAGTCAAAAAATGTAAGTGAAACTGTCAGACAAAGAAATATTGAGAAAATTTCGGGAGAGACAATGAATCAGGAGCCAGGGTGTAAATCACTGCAGGGAAGCAGAGCCGCTCAGCAGCCGGGACTGTGCCTTTCCTTTTCCTGTGAGCTGCACAGAGGTTCACCTATAAAAAAGAGACACCCCCTTCCTGCCAGCATCGTATAAACGTCATTGACTAACATAGAAGGTAGTGTAATTTATTGCACTAATATTTTGTCACGGTGTTAGCTAGAGTGGGATTCCAGCTATCACAAAGGTGGATTGCCTGTCTGTGCTGCCTCAAGCAATTGCCCCACCTGGGAAGAAAGAAGGTGGGTACCCCATCTTAGTGCTGCCCCACACTTGATTCTACCCTGAACAAATGTCACAACTAGGGGAAAGAGGAACGTCCCACAGACCAGACAGCCCAGGCACAATGATCTGAAAAGTGACCCATAGCAATCTAACCATGTCAAACCTTGTCCATCAGAATGGTTTCATGGTGATGTCTGAACCAGGAGGAGGACCCAATCCAGACTCCACAACAGGAGACCCCACACCCTACCCAGGGCCTCTGTAATGACAGGGACCCTTTCATCTTCTATAACTGTGGTGAAAGTACTTTGCTCTAGAAACCTACGTTTCTCTCCCTCAGTAAACTTCATCTCCTGCTTACCTTGTGTTTGTTGCCTGGTCATTCTCCAGTCGAGAGCACACTGAGAACTGAAAAACAGACACCTGCTGACCGGGCAGCCAGAATCTAGGTCTGAGGTACAGTGCGGTTATACAGCCCTGTCCCCTTTGCTTGAGGATGTGGGCAGCATGTGTAATTATTCATATCATAAAAATGTTTCTTTAAGTAGCATGCTAAGGCAATTATGGAAATAAAATGTCATCATTCAATAAGCACCACAGTAATAATTATTACTGATAGGAACCTCGACAGTTGCTAAAATTTGTTAGGGAAAAATATAACGAGAAATAGAATAGTTACTGTCTCAGTATTTCCTCACATGATAGTCATTAATTACAAAGGAAAAAATAATAATTCTACAGTGGAGAAAACTGGCAAATTCTTCAACAGCCTAGAGATCAAGGTTAATATCCTGAGTAATGAATCACATCAACTGATATGCAAGGAGAAGGACACAGCCTTTCTGTAATATTCTTTCAAGAACGTATGACCACACTCTAATCATTAGAAAGTTATGGACCCGCTTAACTAAGGGACAGTCTGTGAAATAACAGACTAAGAAACTGTTTCCAATTTGAGCAGATTAAGAAAATAAACCAACTAAATCCAGTGTGGAATTCTGGATTAAACACTGGACTAGGGGGGAAAAAAACTGTGTGAGTTTCTAAACAAATTTGAATAATCCATGCAATTAGCTAATAGCATTGTATCATTGTTAATTTTATGTCTTTGATAGCTGCACTATGGTTATATAAGAAGTTAGTATTAGAAGTTAGCCTCTTCTAATATTAATAAAAGTTTACAGATTCCACATGACTACACTTGCAACTATTTGGTAAGTTTAAATTATTTCAAAATAAAAATTAATAGAAAAGAAAGTGTTTTGAGATTGCCAACATTTACTAGATATAACCAAATTCAGCTTTTATGAAAAGACCTAGGCAGAGAAGGGACAACTTTCCAGCTTATGTAGAGTACTCATAAAGTATCTGCTTTGGACAGCATTGAAGCTTATTGACTTGACACAAAGAGTTAGCAGCCTCTTAAATCTGAGGAATTACAACCCAAGATAGGGAAAGCATTTGAAAATGAGAGGCGTGGATTGGGGTTTTCATTGAAGTCTAGAAATTGTAGACAGATACCTATGAATTCTAACATCTAGAAACTATAGAGAGATACCTGCAAATTCTAATGTCTAGAAATTTTAGACAGATACCTAAGAATTCTTTTTTTTTTTTTTGAGACGGAGCCTCAAGCTGTCCCCCTGGGTAGAGTGCCATGGCATCACAGCTCATACCAACCTCCAACTCCTGGGCTCAAGCGAGTCTCTTGCCTCCACCTCCCAAGTAGCTGGGACCACAGGCGCCCGCCACAACGCCCGGCCATTTTTTGGTTGCAGCCATCATTGTTGTTTGGCAGGCCCGGGCTGAGGATTTGAACCCGCTACCTTAGGTGTACGTGGCTGGCGCCTTAGCCGATTGAGCCACAGGCACCGATCCCCCTTGGCACATTTGTTGAAAATAAATTGACCATAAATTTAAGTATTTATTTGTTCAATTTGCTCTACATGTCTGTCTTTTCTAATACATGTTTTGGTTACTATAACTTTATTGTGAGTTCTGAAATCATGTAAAGAAGTCCTCCAATATTGTTCTTCTCTAAAATTGTTTAGGCTACTCTAGGTCCTCTGTGTTTTCATGTAAATTTTAAGATCAGCTTTTTTTTTTATTGTCGACAGTGTCACTCTGTTGCCCTGGGTAAAGTGCTGTGAGGTCAAAGCTCACAACAACCTCAAACTATTGGCTTTGAGCA